>PVIH01003564.1:144632-158087 GCA_004025045.1 Sigmodon hispidus
TTTTTTTTTTTTTTTTTTTTTTTTTTTTTTTTTTTTTTTTTTTTTTTTTTTTTTTTTTTTAGATTTATCTCTTCCAGTTTTTTTGTTTGTATTTTCTTCTATTTCTTTAAGGGAATTTTTCATATCTTCTTTGAGAGCTTCAATGATCATCATAAAGGAATTTTTGGTGTTGCTTCCTTCTGTTTCCTCTTCATTGCTCAGTTTAGGTCTTGTAGTTGTAGGATCGCTACTTTCTTTTGGAGTTACCTTGTTTTCTTTACATTATTATATATAGTTTTGCACTGGCATCTGCCCATGGCTTCAGTAGTTCATGATTAGGTGTCTCCTAGTCAGTTGTGGCATGTAGGCTTGTGTGTCTCCTATCACCTCTGAATAAAAGGTCTGCTCAATCTCTACCTCTGCTCTGGGCAGGGGACTGAATTTCAAGTCTTCAGTCCTTCTCTGTTTGATCAGTTGGAGGCGGGTGGCCCTGCAAATTCCCTCAGCAGCAGCTGGGGGACCCTGGCAGACAAAGTTTATCTCTGTCTGCTACAGAGTGTGTGGGGACAAGCTCCACAGACAGCACCTGGTCCCGGAACCGGAACCCAACTGGTGTTTGTAATTTTTTAAAGATGAATCAGTAGGCAAAAATAGAAATTATTACCTTTGCTGTAATTCAAGAAAATCTCTTTTATTGAGTCAATTAACAGAGATACCATTGGGCCGGAGAGATGGCTCAGCAGTTAAGAGCACTGACTGCTCTTCTGGAGGTCTTGAGTTTGATTCCCAACATCCACATGTCAGCTAACAACTGTCTGTAATTCCAAGACCTGGCACCCTTACACAGTTATATACACAGGGAAAATAACAATTCACATAAAGTAAAAATAAATATTAAAAAACAGAGATACCATTATAAAAATGTAAGACATTAATATAGAACTTACAATATTTTAAAAATCAATGTGGAAAGTCTCAATTAAAATTATGAAGGAAATATATTTGTCTTAGAAGCTCAAACTTTTACTGAATCTAAATTTTCAACTGCATATCAGAAGTTATTTCTGAGAATGTATGAAAACCTTAAATCCTATAATTAAAATGGTATTAATACTGACATCACACATATTCTCTGAAAGATGGACAGTTGTGCCACAGTAATTTGTTAGTGGTGATCTAATTTTGATTTTCCTAGTGAGCATGAATCCCTATGGTGTACACAGTGATACTAGATAATTTTCAGTAATGTAGACCAAAATTTTATTAGTCTAAAATCACTTCATAGCCTTTGAATGTATAAAAATTTATTTTAATGTATAATATGAATATTTTACCATCTATTGAACAAAAAATGCAACTGTGGTATTGTGGTACTGTAAATACAGTACTTTCATGGTTTCAATGGGGGATATGTTCCAAGGCATAGAACTTTATCAGTCATCTGATAGTCTTGCTAAATTCAGATAGACTGAATAGGCAACGTACATCACCCTTTGTGTTAGTAATAAAGGTTCTCTGTTTCTAATTAACAGTTCCAACCTTTGGGTGCCTGTGATTCCAATCCTAGTGTTCAGGGTTTTTGCAGCTCTTCTCACAGCTAGAACCATTAGGTACCAGCAGTTCTTGCAATTTTTCCAACAGATAGATCTAGCCATTCTTCCAGTCATTCTCAGTGGAAACAGTTCTAAGAAAACCAGCTGGCCTGCTCTACACTGAAATCATAAACATGCAAAAACATCCAGAAGAGATGCCATTGGTACTTATGCTGCAGCCATGCATGGCTGATGATAGAAGGGGCAGATTATATTGGCAAAAGAGGCAAAATAAATAGACTCACATATTTTTGGTATCCTGTTGATGAGCTACAGATTTATGCAATTGTGAGCAGGGGAAGAGCCTTTCCTTTATGGATACGGAGACAACTGAAGCAGCATCAACTGGTCCAAACATGCTAAATAGCCAGAGCAAAAGTCTCTCGCTGTGGCTGTGCATTTTGGAAGATATGGGCTCTCTGTATCACTTGGTTAGTGCTGCATTCCTAACACCACTTCCTTACTTAAGTACTTTTTTGAGATGTCAGGATAATAATAAATTTTCCCTTCACAATTTCACAAAAGATTCATTCTTACTGTAGACTGTAACATCCTCAGATTTTTCTCTTCCCTTAAAGGAAAACCTTCCACTCTTTTAGTTACAAGTAGTAATACTGTCTTCTCTTCAGCATATCTTAATTGACAGCAGCACTACTCTTCATCTTGGGACCATTGTTCAGTAAAGTAAGGATCATTTGAACATAAGAAATGGAAGTATGAAAAGTGAATCTGACTGTTCAGACAACTGCCAAGTGTCTAATGGGGAAGATAATACATACAAAATGGACACCCTAGATAAGGCAATGATTTCACATCCTGGAGAATGTGCAGAGGGGTCCAGTGTTTATCATACAGCTCATAAATGGAATTATTTCTAGAATTTCTCATTTATATTTTAAAAACAAGATTAATTAGGTAACTAAAACTAAAGAAAACAAAACCATGCAAGCAACTATATTTGATTACTATCTCTGTCATGTAATTTCTAAAACCCTTTTATATAAAAAGATAGGGCTGAAGAGATGGCTCAGCAGTTAAGAACACTGGCTGCTCTTCCAAGGAGACTTGGGTTCAAATCCCAGCATCTCACAACTACCTGTTACTCCACTTCCAGGGTATCTAATACCTTCTTCTGACCTCTGAAGGCACTGGGCATACATGGTGTACATGCAGACAAAACAAAATATATAGAATTTTAAAAAATGTTTTTAAAAAATAATTATTTATTTCTTATGTATATAATATACAGAAGAGGGCACCAGATGTCATTATAGATAGTTGTGAGCCACCATGTGGTTGCTGGGAATTGAACTCAGGACCTCTGGAAGAACAGTCAGTGCTCTTAACCTCTGAGCCATCTGTCCAGCCCCCTAAAAATATTTTTAAAGAACAATTGTCTTTTTACAACAGACCCTCTTTAGCCCCACAAAGAAAAAAAACTGTCAATAAAATAATTTTGGAAAGGCTGTAGAAGAAACACTGGAGCTGGTTGCCAGGGTAACCAAATAATTAGAGAACTGAAACTTGGTCCTACTCCATCACACTTGACCTCCAAGAAAGTAGAAAAGCTGGAGGTCAAGTTCAATTACCAGTGGCCAATTATTTGTTAATTTATGTGTAAGGAATGTCTTCAGAAGATCCCTACAGGATTGGATTCCAAGCCTCCAGGTCATTGAAACTAAAAGGTGGCACTCCTGAGGATGGAAATTCTGTCCCTTCTAAAGCACCTTGGCATCTGCAGCGCTTCTGCCATCGTGGGTTGTCTTCTTTTGTAATAACCACTAATCTAACGGGTAAGCTGTTTCCCTCAGTTTAGTAGGATCATTGAAGCAAATGATCAAACCCATGCATGAGTTTGTAGAAACTTCTGACATACGTTCAGCCCAAAGCACCTGTGAGAAAAACAGATATGCAATCTTTGGCTAATATTAGAGGAAACAGTCTTGGGGGACTGAGACCTTTACCTGAAGACTCTGTGATAATTCTGTCACAAGCTGTCCTCTGACCTCCGTATGCACCATGGGACACTTACACACACACACACACACACACACACACACACACACACACAAATATATTATTTGTTTTAGGCTTTTAAAGTTGCTGATAAGAGATCTTAAATTCTATATGCTTATTCTTATAGATGAATTGATATTATTTGCTTTCAGCTCTTTTTTCTTTTTATTATATTTTCATCTATTTATTTTAGATCCCAACTGCAGCCTCCCCTTCCCTTCCCTTCCAACCCTCCCCTCATCCTATCTTCACTTCCCCCTCCTAATCTCCTCCTCTTATATCTTCATCCAGGAAAGGGCAGGTCTCCCAGGATTATCAACAAAACATGGCATATCAAGTTTCAGTAAAACTAAGTCCCATCCCCCGTCCTCCCCCACCTTGTGTATTGAGGTTGGGCAAGGTAACCCTGTCTGAGGAGTAGAGTCCTAAAAACAGGCAAAAGAGCCAGCCCCTGCTCCCGCTGTTAGGCGGCCCATAAGAGGACCAAACTACACAAACAACTGTAACATATATGCAGAGGGCCTAGGTCAGCCTCATGCACGTTCCCTGGTTGTCTGTTTAGTCTCTGCAGCTACCATGAGCCCAGGTTAGTTGGTGTGAGCCTTCCCATGGTGTCCTTGATCCCTCTGGCTCCTACATTCCTTTCTCCTCCAATGCAGGGTTCCCAGATTCCACCTAATGTTTGGCTGTGGGTCTTTCTCTGCATCTCTCTGCATCAGTTGCTGGACAGCGCCTCTCTGATGAAATTGGGCCAGGCATGCTTTCAGCTCTTAACATGTTTCTTTCTTTCTTCTTTCTTTTTTGATACCTTGAGTATGTCAGGGAGAAGTTCTTCTCTGATCATATTCTTTGGAATTTTAAACTCACTGCATTTGGATATCTGTTTTTGAAGGTAATCTATGATTCATTGGATAGATGCTTTATTTTCTTTTAGTCTTTGTTTCCTCTTTTATCCTGTGTCTTCTTAAGTTTGGCTTCATGATCATATTCTAGGATCTTGAAAGTTGTGTCATGCCTTTGTTAGAGTCGGCGTCCAGAACAGAGAGCTTCACTCCGATATCGGGTTACAAGGAAGCTTTATTGAACACGAGCTCTCGGGTCACACAGCATGAGAAGAGGCTGGTGACCCCAAATCCAAGGCTCGCAGGCCTTTTATGGGGCAGTTCTACCAGGGCGGGGGAACAGGGTCTTCCAGAGTGCAGCCATCTGACCAGACCAGATGTCTTTGTGGTTTTCTCAGAATCTGGGTGGGTAAACGAATTCTGAGTTTAGACATCAGGTATTTTAAGCACAGCGGGCTAACTTCCTGACTATAGGGTGTGGGAGCAGGGTGTAACATTTTCCAGTAAGTCTACAATTAACAAAGCTGATGGAGGAGGGTTTTTCTTGCAATGGCCTTTCACCTTTATGTCTTTTGACCTGAATAGTTGGTTTGGTTTTCCTTCTTGATGTTTGAATGTAGTATTTCCTTGACCCTAACCTCCATCTCTACTATGTTTTTCTTCAGCATGATCAAATATTTTGGTTTTCCACCATATTTTTAAACTAGTTTACTGAATTTTTTATTTCCAATTTTTGTTTTCCCATATTTTCTTACTTTTTCTTCCATCTGCTACCTTTTTATCCACAGTACTAAGAACACCCATTTGGCTGACTTTCCTTTGTGTTGCTGCTGACTTCTAGAGCCTGAATGAATTCATCTCCTCTTCGAAGTCACTGATAGTTAAGTAATGCATTAGATGCTTTTTCCCTTGCTGTGACAGAATGCTTGAACACAAAGGAGAAAAGATCTGCATCAGCTCAGCTTGAGGGTGCAGTCTATAAAGGCAGGGAATCACAGCACTGGAAGTGTGTATGTGTGTGTGTGTGTGTGTGTGTCACACACACTCACTCAAGAAACAGAGGATGGCAAACATGAGTGTACATTCACTTGCTGTCCCATGTGAGTTGTGTGTGCAGGTATGTGTATGTTTGTGTGAAGATGTGGAGGACAGAGGTCAACACTGTGTTTTCCTCAGTGGCTGTCTGCCTTGTTTTTGAGACAAAGCCTCTCACTAAGTCTGGAGCTTACCAAGTGGCTAGATAGACTGGCCAAAGCCCCTGGGATCTGTCCCCTTCCCATTGTACACAGGTTAAAGACATGTGCTACCATGTACAACCTTGATGTTAGTTCTGGGGATCTGAACTCAGTTCCTCATGTTTATACAACAAACACTCATACCATTGAGCCAGCTCCCCAGGTCCTTATTTTCTCCTTTTTACTCATTTTGGGACCACAACCTATGTGATGGTGCCATTCACATTCAGAGAGACTCTTCTTTCCTTAGCTAAAATTCAGTAATGTCCAGACAAACCTAAAATTGCGTCACCCAGGTGGTTCCAAGTCTCATGAAGTTGACAATGTAAATTAACAGTCCCCTTTTATAAGGAAAAGGGGGTCTCCTTGGCTACTTTGATCTACATACAAAGTTCCGCTAAGGGGTAATGCTGAAAATCATATACAGAGTTCAGCTAAGGGGCAAGGTTGTAAAGTTTTTGATCCTGGAAAAGCTGTGAACATCTGGTTTGGGTTAAGATTAGGCACTCCTGGTGCTTTCACCCTTGTGTGGCTTTCCTTATCTTCTTCAAAGGTCCTCTAACTGCCCATTCCTGAATTTATTGAGGCTTGCCCTCAAGCTGACTTCTTGCTAACTGGCCAAATGGCCCCCAACTGACAGTTCTTGAATATATTGAGGATTGCCCTCAAGTTGACCTCTTGCTAACTGGCCTTGTGGAAAATTTGTGCTGTTTTGGGGTTGGGGTCTTTCATTCCCCCTTTTACTTGTGAATGGATAGAATCTTATATCCATTCATCTTGTGCCCACCCCTGCAGCCCAAACTGATCTGCAAGGTCTCTAAAGAGCAGCTGGGACCTGACTTGCAAAGCCAACTCTAGGCTGTAGGGACCTTTGCCTCCACAAAAAGATTTGTTTCCTATGCCAGGTTTTCTTTTAACTTAGCATTTCAACCTTTTATGGGTTCAGGGGTAATGGAGTGTAGTAGATTCTCTTTATTACTGCTTCAAACTGACATTGGGGCATTGTTAGGGCCCCAAAAGGTTGAAAAGCTAGTAAAGGAACTAAGCTCCAGGGCTTCTGTCAGGAGCACATAGCTGTCTGATTTGGTAGCTGAGAGATAGGAAACAGCTCAAATGGGTAGAACTGGTTCACAGGCTTCCAGCAAGTCCACACCTCCTAGTCAAGTGGAAATCTGTTGAGATATGTTAAAACTGAGAACAAAAGGTTAGAACTTAAATCTTCCCAGTTTTAGTAATTTGGGAAGGGCAGGAGTCCCCAAGACAGAAGAGAAAAGTATCAACCTTAGGAACAGACAGGTGGGAAAAACTTAGGCTGTACTTATCTGGAATCTTTTTGGCCTCTGTGAGGTGGATCTAAATTCTATGATTCTTTTAAACTCATACAAATTGCAAAAAGACATAAGAATTTTAGTTACATTAGTATTTCCAATCAGGCTTTATAAAATGAGCTTGAAAACTGGCTATCACCTTGCAGAAGGATCTGATTGTCTCATTCTCCACTAGTTCAACAGGAGAACTGATCCTCCTAAGTCAACATTGATCCAAACTTTTTTTTGTAAAAACCAGAATATTTGCATGATAATAAATATCAAGAATAATAATATTTGGTACTTTTTGAGAGGTGAGCAGGTAGGACATAAACTGGGTCCAGTGGTAAGGTTAACTTGAAACAGAAGTCAGCCGATCTAAAGTGAGGGGAAAATAACAAGCCAACATATACACAGACACTTTCCTTTCTAAATGTATGTTTATGGCTACATGCATGCACATGTAAGTTTTCAAAGAATAATACAATTTACACATTAGCCAGAGAAGGCTTTGTTGAGAAACTTAGTCTGAGAACAGATAACACATGAGAACAGCAACTATAAAGCTTCCCTGAAAGCAATGCTTGATTTACTTAAGAAATAGCAAGAGGGCCACTGTGGCTGAAGCAGAATGAGCACAAGGGAGTCCTGTGAAGGTAGACATAGATGGAAGAGTGGCAGAAAGACCCAGTTAGCCCTGGCTGAATTAGAACTTCTCTCCAGAATGCACTGAGAGAATGTAAGAGGTTCTAGGCTAAGGAGCAACATGATGGCTAAGACTAGTGTGGAAAACAAAGTTTTCCAGTTTAATTTGTTTTTTTTTTTCTTTTTTTTTAATTGTAAAAAAAAAAGACCTTTTTTAAATCCATGTATCCCCTTGGTCAGGCTCCCTTCCCCCTCCCACCCCTCCTAGTCACTCTCTCTTCTCTCCATCAGTTTATCTCCTCCCCAGCAGGGGCAGGAGGTCTCAAGGTCCCAAGGTGGCTTAGTTTAACATCCACTCCAAGCAGATCTGTTTTCCTCACCCCAACATCAAGACTGAGTCAGGTGTTTCTCTGCAGGGAATGGGCTCCAGGGTGCCAGTCCAAGGTGTTTCAGATGCCAAGCTGCTCAGTGGTTTTGGTTTGCAGCTTGGACATGCTAAGCATTTTTTGTTTAAAGTCCACTAATGAGAGAGTACATCCCATTTATCTTTCTAAGTTTTTGAGACCTTGCTCAGGAGAATATTCTCCAAATCCATCCATTTCCCTGCAAATTTTAGGATATCATTTTTTCTCACTGCTGAGTAGTACTCCATTGTGCAAATGTACCTTAGTTTGTTAATATATTGCTCAGCTGAGAGGCATCTAGGTTGTTTCAAGGTTCTTGCTATTACAAGAGTTATGAACAGAGTTGACCTAATACCTTTGGAGTGCGACTGTGCATCTTTAGGGTATATGCCCAGTAGTGATATTGCTAGGTCTTTGGGAAGATTGATTCCCAGTTTTCTGAGAAACCGCCATACCGAATTCCAGAGTGGCTGAAACAGCTTACACTCCCACTAACAATGGAGGAGTGTTCCCCTTGCTCTGCAACCTCTCCAGCATAGGCTGTCATCTGTGTCTTTTATCTTAGCCAATCTGACAGGTGTAAGGTGGTATCTCAAAGTTGTTTTGATTTGCATTTCTCTGATGGCTGAAGATGATGAGCACTTTTTCAAGTGCCTTTCAGCCATTCGTAATTATTCTGCTGAGAATTCCCTTTTTAGTTCTGAACCCCATTTTTTGATTGGGTTATTCAAGGTTTTGGGCTCTAGTTTCTTGAGTTCTCTATATCCTTTAGAGATCAGTTCTCTGTCACTTGTAGGGTTAGTGAAAAATCTTTTCTCACTGTAGGCTGTCGTTTTGTCTTATCGACTGTGTCCTTGGCTACACAGAAGCTTCTCAGTTTAAGGAGGTCCCACTTACTGATTGTTGTTCTTAGTGTCTGTGCTACTGGTGTTATATTTAGGAAGTGATCACCTGTGCCAATTCTTTGGAGGGCATTTCCCACTTTCTTTTCTATCAGGTGCAGTGTGGTTGGGTTTATGTTGAGGTCTTTGATTCACTTGGATTTGAGTTTTGTGCAGGGTGACAGGCTTGAATCTATTTGCATTTTTCTACACACTACCATTCAGCTATGTCAACACTATTTGTTAAATATACTATCTTTTTTCCACTGCGTATTTTGGGCCTCTTTGTCAAAGATCAGGTGTTCATAGGTTTGTGGGTTAATGTCCAGATCTTCAATTCAATTCCATTGATTCACATGTCTGTTTTAATGCCAGTACCAGGCTGTTTTTAATACTGTAGCTCTATAGTATAACTTGAAGTCAGGGATGGTGATACCTCATGAGGTTGTTTTGTTGAGTAAAATTGTTTTGGAAATCCTGGCTTTCCTGTTATTCCAAATGAAATTGAGTATTGTTCTTTCAAGGTCCAAAAAATATTGTGTTGGGATTTTGATGGGCAGTGCATTGAATCTGTAGATTGCCTTTGGTAGAATTGCCATTTTTACTATGTTGATCCTACCTATCCAGAAACATGGGAGAGCTTTCCATTTTCTGATATCCTCTTCAATTTCTTCAGTCATTTAAAGTCTTTGTCAAATAAATCTGTTACTTCTTTGGTTATAGTTACTCCAAGGTATTTAATACTATTTGCAGCTATTATGAAGGGTAATGTTTCCCTTATTTCTTTTTCAGCTCTTCTATCTTTAGTGTATAGAAGGGTTACTGATTTCTTTGAGTTAATCTTGTATCCTGCTACATTGCTGAAGGTGTTTATCAGCTGTAGAAGTTCCCTGGTAGAATTTTGTGGGTCACTTATATATACAATCATATCATCTGCAAATAGAGATAGTTTTACCACTTCTTTTCCAATTTGTATCCCCCTTAATCTCCTTTTGTTCTCTTATTGCTTTAGCTAAAACTTCGAGAACTATATTGAATAGATAAGGGGAGAGAGCACATCTTTGTCTAGTTCCTGATTTTAGCGGGATTGTTTTGAGTTTTTCTCCATTAAGTTTGATGTTGGCTGTCAGCTTCTTTTTTTGTGTGTGATTATCAACAAACATTTTATTTTTTAATTCATAATATGCTTTTTCAAACTCTTATTTCTACATTTTGAATATTCAATTTACTTACAAAATTTTATTCTGATTCCAATTTCATGAAATAACAAGGATTAAGTGCAACATATTATGACTGAATGCACTACCAATGGAAAAGCAGATATAATTTCCCTTTTACATACTTACAGTTTTACAAATGAGTATACCTATGGGATCGTCATCTCTGTTTTTAATAAGAGAAACCAGTTTTACCTATGACCCCCACTGGAAAGGATGTGAAGAATTGTAGGAGGGTAGCTCTCCTGCATAAAATTGTATTTACATGTGAGCTAAGCATACAGGTCTATCCTATCTAACTGCTCCTCTGATCAGAGTTCTAAGAATAAAATTTTAAGCACTCCCAGAAGCCCATCTTCTTTTTTTAATTTATTTTGTATTTATCAAGAAAAACAGTAAAATGAATTTAAAATGCTGAGAAGTTAACAATAACTATAAAGAAGATAAAAATCATAAGCATGACTTATCAAGGGTGATAATGCAAATAAGATTGCTACACATATATTTACTTTGTGTGCAGCTTTCCCTCTGAATATTTTTTCCATCCCTGTATATCATTATTCAAGGTCCCTTCCCCCTCCCACCACATCAGGTCATTTTTTCTTCTCCGCAACTCCCCATCCCCTCCCTGGGCAGGGAGCAGACAGTCCTATGGTCCCACTGACCCAATAATGCTTGGATCAGTCTCCACTCCTGGCAAATCCAGTTTTGTGCCCCCTCCCTCAAGAGTGAGTCAGGTGTTCCTATAGTTGGAGTGGGGTTCGAAGGGTCAGTCCAGGGTGTCTCTGATCCCAAGCTGTTCAGTGGTTGTGGTTTGCAGCTTGGGCATGCTTTTCTTTTTTCTTGTTTGTTTGTTTAGAGACCACTAATGAGTGAGTGCATCCCTGTGAGAAGCCGCACTCACTGCCGCCATTCTAAGATGGCGTCGACATCCTGTGCTCTAATGTAGACTGCGCAGGTGCAAAGGGAATTTCCACTCCTTGTGCTCTGCCTCTCCCATGGCATCACCTCGCCCGATTGAGCTACAGCCAATGTGAGTCTGACACGTCCTAGGCGGGGGCCAGTTTCCTATATAAGGGACGGGTTTTAGCCGTTTGGAGTCTCCACCTTGTAAGCTTATGCTCTCCCTCTCAAGAGGCATTAAAGCTTTTCTGCAGAAGGATCCTACATGTGCCGTGTTGTTCTTGCTGGCGAGACGGTAGCGCGGGACATCAGGTGCTGAAAACCTGGGAAATTTCAACATCATTGGCATCATCGGAGACCCCTTGACCCCAAGGAGGATTCAGAACTGCAGGCAGGTACGTTCAGAGAGGTATGTCTTTTCTGGATTTTGGCTTGAATTTGTCACCATCGTGGGAAGGTAGTGTTGAGGCCTTGGTCACTGTTTTGGGAGCCTTACTGATCCTCCTCTTGGGGGGGTTCTGCTTTCATTATTTCCAGGATAGCACATCAGAAACTGAATGTAGTGAGAGGTTAGGTGTGCGCAAAAGGCAACCAATCCCGAATAAGGAAAACGGCCCTCCTGGTGAGTCTCTTGACAAGGGAGTGTATTCTCATGAATCTGGGAGTTCCCTACCTACTGTAAAGAAAAAAGGGGGGACTACCCCATACCCTATGCAGGAATTACAAGCTTTAAACTTGAAGAATTCTGATGATTCAGGGGACTCAGAAAATGAAGAATTAAACCCTGAGGAGGAGGCAGAATTGGATGAAGAGGCGGCCAGGTATGAAGGAGAGAGGTACCATCCAGACGACCGCCTACCAAGTAACAAAAGAGGCCAACAGCACCCACATCTGGTGTCCTCCTCACAGGTGGTCCTTTCGGCACCTCCTCCTTACGAGATGCATCCGAAGTCCTTTTCTTTCCTCCCAGACAAAGTTAGAAGAAAGCTGCGCCTTGCGTATCCAGTCTTTGAAGGCGCGGAGGGAGGACGGGTACATGCGCCCATAGAGTATAATCAGATAAAGGAATTGGCGGAATCAGTCAGGAAATATGGGGTTTCAGCCAATTTCACCTTGGCCCAGTTAGAAAGGCTGGCTATGACCACAATGACGCCATCTGATTGGCAGACGGTTGTGAAGGCTTCACTTGTCAGCATGGTCCAATACATGGAATGGAAAGCCCTCTGGCACGAGGCAGCTCAGGAACAAGCCAGGGCTAATGCCACGGCCTTAACCCCAGAACAACAGCAATGGACATTTGACCTTTTAACAGGTCAAGGGCGTTTTGCCGCTAATCAGATAGATTATAATTGACGCCTATCAACAAATTGCTGCCACGGCAATAAGGGCCTGGAAAGTGCTCTCCAGAAAAGGGGAGGCCAATAATCAGCTTACCAAGATCATTCAGGGGACCCAAGAGCCCTTTTCAGACTTTGTAGCAAGGATGATGGAGGCAGCCAGGTGCATTTTTGGTGACCTTGAAGTAGCTGCCCCTCTCATAGAGCAGCTTGTTTTCGAGCAAGCCACCCAAGAATGTAGAGTGGCAATAGCCCCTAGAAAAAATAAAGGATTACAAGACTGGCTCAGAGTTTGCAGGGAGTTGGGGGGCCCCCTCACAAATGCTGGATTAGCGGCCGCTATCCTCCAGTCCCAGAAGCATCCCCTGGGTAGGACCAATCAAAGAGTTTGCTTTAGTTGTGGAAAGGCTGGTCATCTTAAAAGGGACTGCAAAACTCCAAACAAAAAAGGGGGGAATCCCACTCTTTGCAGCCGCTGTGGCAAAGGTTATCATAAAGCCAGCCAGTGCCGCTCAGTAAGGGATATTCAAGGGAGGCTCCTCCCTCCCATCGACCAACCCACTAATCCTCAGGTCGCAGACATGCCAAAAAACGGGCTGTCGGGCCCTCGGTCCCAGGGCCCTCAAAGATATGGGAACCGGTTTGTCAAGACCCAGGAGAACAAAGACCAGGACACTCCACAAGAGTGGACCTGCATGCCACCTCCGACTTCCTATTAATGCCACAAATGCATATTCAACCAATTCCTGTAGAAACTATAACACCTTTGCCCCCGGGTACAGTGGGCCTTATATTGGGTCGAGGCGCACTTACCCTACAGGGATTAATAGTGCATCCAGGACTTGTAGATAATCAACACCTTATGGACATACAAACTTTATGTTCTAGCCCTAAAGGGATATTCTCTATCTCTAAGGGAGATAGGATTGCACAGTTGTTGCTCCTCCCGGAGGGGAGAAAGGAGCCGCTGGGACTAGGACTTGCAGAAATGGGATCCTCAGGCACGGATTCGGCCTACTTGATGGTCTCCCTACATGAGAGACCCAAACTTTCATTAAAAATTAATGGTAAAATGTTTGAGGGCATTTTGGACACAG
>PVIH01003565.1:0-23517 GCA_004025045.1 Sigmodon hispidus
CAACAAAAGAACCTCAGGAGGTATCACCATCCCTGACTTCAAGCTATACTATAGAGCTACAGTAATAAAAACAGCCTGGTACTGGCATAAAAACAGACTTGTGGACCAATGGAATAGAATTGAGGATCCAGACATTAACCCAAAAACCTATGAACACCTGATTTTTGACAAAGAAGCCCAAAACATTCAATGGAAAAAAAGATAGTATATTTAACAAATGGTGTTGGCATAACTGGAAGGAAGTGTGTAGAAAAATGCAAATAAATCTGAGCCTGTCACCCTGCACAAAACTCAAATCCAAGTGGATCAAAGACCTCAACTTAACCCCAACCACTTTGAACTTGATAGAAAAGAAAGTGGGAAATACACTTCTACAAATTGACACGGGCCACCACTTCCTAAATATAACACCAGTGGCACAGGCACTAAGACCAACAATCAATAAGTGGGATCTCCTGAAGCTGGGAAGCTTCTGCAAAGCCAAGGACACTGTCAATAGGACAAAACGTCAGCCTACAGAATGGGAAAAGATTTTCAGCAACCTTAAAATATTTGTAATAAGAATGGTCATACATAAGGTATGAAGATTGGGGAGAGGCTGTATTTGTGAATGTTTGTTTCTAAAATTTCTCTTACTTGGAAATGATCTCATTCCAGATGTGGACTAGTGAATGTCAGTGTCAGCAAAATGGTAAGAGACTGATTTTATTTGTTTTTTGATTTGGCAATCTTGCTATCAAGATATAGCTTTTCTTTTTAAAAAGTCACTATGTCTTTCCTTCTTCTCCAAATACTTTACTTAAAAAAAAAGTGAAGTCATTTCAAATGAAACTCACATTTAATATGCTATATTTGTTCAGACTTACTATGATAGTACTAATAGCCTAAAATGCAGGGATTGCTTTTAGAAAGACATTTCTAAAATTATCTGTTCACAAAACTCTTCCATCCTCTTAAATTCTTATCATGTTCTTAATACAAAATCATCTGAGGAACAGAGCTCCAGTCAATCCAAAATGAAGAACAAGAACAATTAAATTATAAATTAACGATACTTGAGTAACTAAGCCATTTTCCATAGCCTCTCCTCAGACCACATATGATATATCATGACTACTGCATGCTCAAGTAGAAGGACCAGTAGGTAGTTGGACACGTGTGCCTGAAGGACTGACAAGTTTGAGTCCTAAAGAAAAAAACCAAAATGACAGGGATACTATGTGCCACTTCCTTAGATGAAGAGTTTTGGAGGACTGTGAAAAGAGACAAAGATACATAATCTGTCAGGAGGGGATGTATGCACTTTGATTATCCTCTTTACAGTCTAGCTTCACAGCTAGTGTGTCTAGACACCAAGCAAGGTAAGGAGAGGTGATGTCACCCTCTGTAGGTGTAGTGTGAACCTGGCACAGGGAGTGAGAACATCCTGTGCCAGGAGTGCATGAACTGCTTTCTAAAAACACCTTTACATAATTCCTGGAGGAGACAACGTTTGGGTTTACTTTCTTCTATTCAGTGTGTTGAATGAGATAAGTGAGGAGAAAAGATTAGTTGTGACTTTTTTCATCATTTCAAACTAATAACTAAATCCTAGGAACAGGTTCACTATTAAAGAATTGATCTTGACAAAAACATTGTTCCAAATGAACCAACTGACCAGAATAACTGTGAGTAAAACACAATTTTCTAAAAATTAGAATTGTGGATTTAAGAGAATACAAATATAAATATATACTTTGTTAAAACTACTCAACAGAAATAATAATTTATGAAATTTAATTTGAAAAAACTTTATTTGTACAATATCAGCAGAGGTTGGATTTAAAAAAAAAAACAGTTAAATACTTGTGTTCTAATGAAGATTCATTTACTGAGTATACATTGAAACCTTCTAAGACAACAAAAAAACACAACAAACATAAAAAAAGGAAAATACTACTCTAAAAAAATTACCAAGCCACACAACTAAGCAAAATAAATTAAATTAAAAACAAACACTAAGCCTTCAGTCAATAAACATAAAGATAATATAAACCTATATATAATTACTTAAAACAAAACAAAGCCAAAAATAAAACTAAACCTTTAATCCAAACCCAAAAAGTCCAAGCCAAAACCTATTACAACATGAACCTATATGGAAAATGGAGTAGAAACAAGGATGAGTTTGGGGTCAAACTGGCTACACAAAAAAGCAACAAGCCTTTGGCTTCCCCTGTGCTGCCAAGTCAGATGTTCAGGGGGAAATGGAGCTGAAAATCTCACTTCCTATACCCATGAGTGAGCACAGCACCAGATTATGTGTGCAAATTACATGAGTAGCTCATCCCAGAGACACAGACAAAACGGGAAAATCAAAGGCAGGGCAGTGGCAGGAGGCTACTGGATGCTTGCACGTCATTCTGTTTTACCAGAATCAATGAGAACTCGCTCCTCACATGAGAGCCTACACTCCAGAGGCAAAGGCAGAGAATCACAGAGAGGAGTAACCATACGTCCATTGCACAGTTCATCACTGGTGACATGTTCTGTTTACACTCAAAAGCAGTAAATGACTGCGAGTAGAGTACTAAATACAGAATTATCTTCCTTCAAGTGACATAAGATTAACTCAAGAAAAAGGAACAACAGCTCCATTTATGGTTAAAAATAAACTTCCTCTACAACACAAATTTCTTATTCCTTAATTTTCATTGAATGTAAGTGCCAATAGTTTGCTAAACACTATATAAGTTATCCTTTCAAAAGCAGGTTAAAAAAATATATAGTCATTAATTATTCAAAATAAATTCTATTATGAAATACAGTTACCTAGAACAGGAAATTCTACATGGACCCTGGCAAGAATGAGTTTTATGAATGAGATTATTGCAAGCCATGCTAGCCAATGAGGCAAATAAACTTGCATTAGCTTATGACAAATTTCTACAGTATCTTCTGGTATGTGGTTAATTTCAATGTCATTTTTACAAAAGATTTAAATTGCATTTATTGAAATATTAAATGACTATGGCTATAAAAATTCATCTACTTTTACTGAAGATAAAAGAGTCATAGAACTCATACATTTAAAACAATTGTGTACTTTAATCATTAACAGTGAATTAATTCTTTTAAAAAGAAGATTCCCTTCAATTACAGACACATCAACACATAATACACATTGTATCCTCTAATGTATTCCATAATGCGTTTATTCTGCTTGACTAACATATTCAGTTTAACCATATAATGCTTGCTCCGACTTAGGCACTCCATAAAGATTTCTGAGCTCATTCATGAGAGTGCACAGTTTTGTCAAAATTGCATTTTAGAGGTTGTTTCATTCATTCTATGATGTTAGTATCACTCTTTTTTCCTTAGAAATCTGGATTTCCTCCAGTTCTCACAAAGTATCTTCTGGGGAAAATCTTGCATGGAAATAAGTTCCTGATTACATGCGGTATCCAGTGGTAAGCCCGTCTTATGGTTTCACAGAACACAAAGTTGCATATCTACTTGAAAACACTGTCTTACTGCATCTTACAGGAGCATGCCATCTCAGTTTCATCCTGACCACATGATAACAAAGGTGTTCTTCTTTTATTACTAAAAGCTGTTGTCACCAACCATCATGTAAGGATCAAGATTCTCTAAAATAAATATCACTTACAATTTACAATCTGTCTAGATAGGAATCCCATTCCACACTGAGACCCTTCCCAGATGTAAACTGGATGAGCTTACCTATTCTCAAGTAATTCGAACAGGAAATCATAAAAATTTACTTATTTTAATATTATTGCCTCTCTCCCACAAGCTCACATATCTGAAGACTTTGTAACCTTTTAGCTAGGAAAGGTTGTAAATCTTTAGAAAGTATGGCCTCTAGAGATTCGGTTGTTGGGGGATAGGCCAGGGGAGACATGTATCTGTCCCTAGGCTCTTTGCTTTGCCATGCTTAAATGTGAAAAACTGAGGGGTCCTGACTACATATTCCAGCCTCCACGAGGACAGCTGATAGACTGAAAGTCATTGAGCCTTGAACCAAAAGAAATCACTAATTTCTGAAGTTGCTTCTTCTCAGACACTTTGTCATGAGAAAGAGAAAAATAACTAATAACATTGCTACAATAAGGATCAATATTCCATAAAAATGGTACTGCAGGGATACTGTCAAGTAAACTGAAGGAGGATTGTCATAGTCACAGAATTGGTAAGATAGTTAAGGCTGCCTAATAATAAGACTATGGGTTAAGAAAGAAGCTATATTACATAGCATAATAAATTTTAGGTCTTCATGACTCAGAAAGACCTCAGAAGAGGTGGAGTTGTCAAAAGAACACAGCCAGATTCTAGTATTCACCTTTTGTGATTACACATGGTCCTCTGACAATGGAGCATTGTGTAACCAACACTAAATATGGACAACAGACTATAGCATTCCTCAAGAACACTAGTTGGTCTGACTCTGGCTCTGCTGCTAGTTATAGAAGAAAAGTAATCACATCTCAGTCAGATTTCCAAAGCAGAGTTCAGACAGTCAGCATATGTTGGAATGGCAATCACACAACTATTTACTAAAGGAGTCTATGGCCCCTTAACCTGTCCATCTCTCCCATCAGCGCACAGCTGGGTCAACATTCACATCCAGTACTGAATGCCTAATTCAAAGCAGATATCAAATTTCATTTTCTCAAGAGACAAAACTTTGGCTAGGTTTATTAATATTTCAATTTTTTCGTGTATTTATTTATGGGGAGAGGGATATATGTGTGGAAATGTAAGGAAAAATTTTGAAAGAATAGAAACATTTTATTTAATAATTGTGGGTCATCATGAGCCAAGTGGTGGATATCCAGGACCAGCATAGGTTTTCTCTCTCTTGTGTAAGTCTCAAGGATTGAACTCAGGTTGTCAGGCTTGATAATTAGCATCTGTACTTATGAGCCATCTGCCCAGTTTCTTTAATCAAGGGATTAGCCAGAATATGTACCTTATAATGAAAAATAAATTTTCACAAAACTTTTAAATCAATATTATGAGATGTTGACAATATTAAACATATTTTAAATAACTGCTTTATGCAAACCTTTTCATACTTCCTTAAAAATATTTTATGTAGCAAAGAATGCTGAATTTTCATGGTGAAACTCCAACACCAAAAGCACATCATGCAAAAGAAAGTCATCATGAGTCTGGGTTCCTGAAGGTTGGAACAAATGACTCACCCAAGTTACACTACTTTTCCCACATCCCATTCTGGGCAGTGTGTTTCCATGCACAGAAGGGTGGTGAAAAAATGCATTAACCAGACTGGGTGATAATAATTCTCATACTAAGTAAAAGAAGAAAACTAACAATTTATGAGGCTTTGGAAATGATTTTTTGTGTGTGAAATTTCCTAATGCAGAGAGTATATCACTTAGATATCAATCAAATTGTTTGATCATTGTAAAATGAACCAGTCTCTTAGCTAACTTTATTGTTTCTGTATTTTCACTCCACACTAAAAAGATTATTACATACTTCTGAAATAAATGCTCTTCATTTTTGTGCCTACTAAACAATATCATCTCCTTCATCCTCTTGCTCATTTGTATTATTTTTATCTGATTTCAACCCAGCAGACATCACCCACAATTTTCATTTTCATGGCTGAAAAAAAGGAGGGCATGAACACTGGGGATTGGGCAAGCATTTAAATGACTTGACAAATTTGCACCTGAACCCCAGCAAGCCAGCCTTGAATGATTATGAAGAGTGTCAATAAATTAACTTCCATGTTTTATTTCCATCCTAGACCCAGCACTGTGAAACAAAAAATGAGTAATCCTACATACTAACTTAAGAGGTTCTAGAACATTCTGTTTCTTGATAACTACATGTTGAAATAATGTTTCACTAACAGAATATTTTTAAAAAAATCTCTTTTTGAGTCTATGTGTCTTTCAAGATTACATGCTAAAGCAGGGACTATTGTTTTGCTATCAAATATCAATCTTGAATGGAAAAATAATTAATAATAATAATAATAGAATAAAAAAATTTAACAGGAGCTTCTATATGTATAGAGTCTATTTTCAGACATTATGATTCACCTTCTGACCCTGAATATGAGGAGAATTGTACACATAAACAAAGCCTTTTATACAGATTCAGTCAAATATGAGATGGCTCAAAATCAAAACGTGCATGGGTATTCTTCTAGCATTTGATCATGTAAACTGAAAGGCTGAATTCTATGTATAAGTCACATCAACATGAGATGTATTTGTCCATATATATTTATGTCTTCATCTACAAGTAGGCACTTGGATATATTCTTGATCTAGGACTTATATGCATACATGCAGCATACACATTCTGCTATACTGCCTTTTCTATCTCTTTACAGGTAGACATTACTTTTCCTAATAATCCTTTTTTGCCATAGTCCAATGAAAATGAGGAATGGCTAAAGTATTATTTAATATAATTTTATGTTAATATCTAAACATTGCTTTAGTACTTTAAAATACATTTTCTTTTCCAATTTATGATTGTCTATTTGAATATTATATAGTTAATAATAATATCCTTCTTACACTCTGTTACCACAATAAATTAAATCACACATTTTAAATTGTTTTTGAATCCTGGCACAGATGTTAAAATCTGCATTTTATAAATGAGAATACTGAAGTGAATAGAGATTAAATAATTTGGTATAAAATAGATCTTGTATGGTCTGACTACAGGGTTCCTCCCCTTGTCTACTTCTATTCTAAAATACTATTACCTGGTTATGAATCTTCATAAATTGATCATCAATGTTAACACTAGAGTTTAAACTTGGTATTTATATGCCCCACCAGTGAGGTCAGCATACCATGAAAAACCTCACATCATGCTAGACCTTGGCCTCTACTTTTCATTTAAATCAAAGCAAGAAATCCCAGCATAGTCTATAAGCCAGAGATGGACTCATTTTATGTCCACATTTCCCTAAGTCTTCAGTTGCTTGTTTAACCAATGAAACTGTTCTGTGGAGCATCTAAGGTGATTATGTGATAATTTGTGTGTGTATTGAGTGAGATGTGGCAAAGGCCCTTTGTTTCCTCTAAGGTACCTGTAGTCTGATGCTTAGACATTGTCCTTAAAGACCATCACCAATGTTCATGATCACCAGTTAGAAAAGACAGAGGCCAACCCCACACTATTTCACATACCTTTAACAAAATCTATCTTAGAAATAGTCTTTCATCATCTTCACAGAATCTACAGATTAAATTCCTGATTAACAAAACAAAAAAGAAAGTTTTGTAAAGACCTAGAGGAGATGGTAATGTTAATTAAATCCCTTTTATCTGGATTGATTAGTGCAATTCATTATCCACTACTCTTCTGGACAGATGTGTTAAATTACAGTTGATGCAGAGCACTGCTGATAATTTATTTGATCACATTACTTTAGGCTTAAAATATCCATACTTGAAATTAAGAGATAGCATACAGATTTTGAAAGTGTTCTCACATTTTTTTATTTTTTTATATGATAAAGCCCAAATCGTTTTGATTGTCTTATTGTGAATAAATTTCTGCTAATTATCTGTTTAAGTTATTTTAATTGAGAAGAATTACTTTGAAGTTTCAAAATACTGAAATATGAGAAGCTCTGGAACTCAACAGCTCCTATGGATGATCTACAGATACATTTTTATTAAGATATTTGTAAGCTTTATTTAAAATCAACCTGATGAAACTTGAAAATAGTTCAACTAATTGCAATCGCTGAAGAAATCCTTATTGCCAAAACTAAGCTGATGATATCATATCCATTTATTAACACTAAGGGACCTTTCTAAGGGGTATTTGAATAAAATTTAAACTATGAGAAAATTCACACAAAAATAGGTAGATGATTTCCTTAGACTGAATGGTAATAAAATAGTACATTCCTGATGTCAGAACCAAAGGAAACACCACTCCCCCAAAAGAGCCATTTTCTCGCCATTGTCAGAAGGAAAACATGGCTATCTGTGGTGTCAAAGCACATGCCTGACCTCCAGGCTCACTCAGTACCCATGGCACTTCTCCAGTCTTCACAGTGCACCCCAACCCGTAGGACCCCAGCCCACAGGCTTCCCTTTCCCCAGCTGCTCATTCCCACCTAACCATGCAGTTTGGTGACTCACTCTCTTCTCTTGTCTTCCTTCTTTACTCCACCTCTCTGAAACCTCTCTTGATTCTCGTTCTACCCCGCCCCATGGCCAAGTCCAGTCTGCTGTGCATGTTCAATCTACTACTTTCTCTTTCCAGAGGCCTCTGGCTGTTCTTTCTCTCAGATCTACAATAAAAACCTTCCCCTCAGTCATACATCGAAGTTGTCAATCCTCAGTTTATACGTCTGATGTTGAAGCATTGTTTATACATTTGGGGCTAACATGATAATTACTTGAGGTAATATATTTATTACTTAATGAGCTAGGGTCAGTGATCCTAAAATGGAAATATACTTCAAAATATTCCTTTTTATTCATAAAATTTAACTGTATCAATTAAGATGGTTTTTTGATTAAAGAAGTTATCTTTGAGACAAAATTTCTAATATTTTTAAATATTTTTTTCTTAAATCTTTTAATGAACAAAACAAACATATGGATACCATTTTGTCTGTAATGCATATGTACTTAAAAGTTAAAGGAGCTATCATTAGCAAAATGTGTTACAGACTTGATTATACCTCCTACCTCCTAATATCTGAAAAATAGTTTGATGTGTCTTACAGATGCAGTATGTGTCACATTCCTAATTATTACTCAACTCTGCATCTCCTCCCTGAGATCTTTTGAGTATGTCTGAGTGCTGATAATTTCTGTGAGATGAAAAGGAGGCATGCCTTGAAACACATGGGTTACCCGGCTTTTCTAAGAGGGAGAAAGTGTGGTGAATGATGCAAGTGAGTCTCCCGGGCCTGGACACTCCTCTGGGAACAATCTTTCCTTCCGAGGGACTAAGTCATCTCAGTATCTGCTCATTTGAGCCAGAATTTTTATAGATTCCTTTTTGTTTCTTCTTGTCCTATGACAATAGCTTCACATTATTATTCAGCTATAGTTAAATTACTAAACACAAGGAACATCGAAAGGAATGAACGAGGGATGGAGTGAGAGGCAAAGACTGGGAAGAAAGGAGAAAGGAGGAAGAAGGGAGGGGATGTGGGAAGGATGAGAGGGGAGGAGTCGGAGGGGAGGGAGGGAGGGAAGGAGGCATGAAGGAGGTGAGAAAGGAAAGGAACGAGAGCATCTCACAGTCAATTCCACCTATCTATTGTACTGGGCCAGAGGAAAGGCCACACCCTAGGTCTGCCCCTAAGGACAGGCGTCCTGTTCTCTTTACTCTTCTTTACAGAGAGATAACAGTCAGAACACTGCAGTAAAATCCAGAGAACGACAATGCTTTCTTTAAAACAAGTTCTCAAAATGCAAAGTCTAGAAAAGCATTTAGTTCACAGACTAAAGTAGCCTCTCTTCAGTATGATAGGAAGAACATCATCCACTTTAAGACTGCTGGCATCTGAGCATCAGGGTCTCAAGAACAGGGGTGCCCTGGGGGTTGTCCTGCCTGGGCATCTGTTAGCTCTCTCTGAGCTCTGGGAGTGCCTCTGCAGACCTGGTCCTCTGGCTGTGGATTTTAGGATGAGGCCTGTCTGCTCACACAGTCAAGCCCTGTGAACACATTCCCTATTAATTTGTCCTTGTCTTACCTGCTGTTGACTTCCAATATCTATAAATATACCTCCATCCAAAATAACTCAGTCTAGATTTCTCACTAAGTTTGATTTTACACAGGGCACATGTCTATTGGCAACTGCCAAGTAGGAAGAAATACATAAACACTGACAATTACTTTAAATATTCTCAAAAGCAAATTTTTTTGTCCCTGCCAGGTTTTAGTTTGATTCTGCCTTCAGAGACTACTTTTTTTTTTGCTAATGTCATATTTTAGAAATTGCTATTATTGTTACTTTTTATCTACCTACCATAGAACACATACACATCTACAAACATATGATGAAAATACAAACATATGATGAAAATTTGACTTCTCATTTTGGAACAGAGAAGTATAAATTAATTTTCTGAAAACAGCTGTGACTTCTGTTAGCTTAGCAGAACTATGATTGACAGTGTCAACAGAGCCACCATGCTCAGAAATATAATTCTTTAGCTTATGAATCATTTTCTACCCCAAGTATCACTAGTAGAGTGTGACAGTAAGGATATTGACTCCTTTCTGTTAGCATATTTATGTGTATCCACACATGAATAAATAATGCTATTAATTATAAAATGTTAAAATGAAGAAGCTAAAGGGAATCAGAGAATCTGTGACTTTTAGTTCTCTATCAGTATTTTTAGTCCAAAATTTTTACAAGCCTTACTCCAGTAATAGCAACAAAATACTTGGGGCAGCTCTTCTGAGCTGGTCATAATCCCTCCCTATTCCTTCCTATGCCTGAGGCTCCTGGTCATTTCCTTAAAAGGCTTTTACTCCATCGCCAAAGAACACCCCACAGCCCACTTCCCTGTGCTCCTTAAGTTCCCCTCATCTACAACCTTAATGGACCTTTCATTAAGATTTCTCAAGGAAGGCTTGATTATTTCTCAGACCTACTGAATTCTTCCCTCCAGCCAAGTATTGCTTCAATTGATTTCACTTTTTCCTCCAAGTCATAGACTCCAATATTGCATTTTTCACGCAATAACTTGCCTCCAGCACTTGGCACATAGTAGGTACTCTCTCTATATTTGTTCAGTCAGTGAAATGTACTGCTTTTTATAGTCCAAAAGAGTTGATTTATGTGTTTAGGCCATAGCTCCAAGAAACATCCAGGGTTAGAAATCTGATACACAATGTTCTATATAAAAGTATCTGATGGATTCATATAAAAATAAAGTTTCATATCAAAAATTTCATCTTATTACTGAGAGGACTACAAGCAGATACAGGGAATATCAAATAAGTATAGGGTACATCCTAGAGAACTTTATCTGTCGAGACATCACTGCTCATTAATTCTCATAAGACCTATTAAGTATTCTCTGTAGCACAGACAAAGCAACTAACTACTGGTATAAATCTTCATAAGCCTCTGAAAGGACTGAGAGAACATGATCAACCCATCTGTAAGACACACATGATTTGCGGCTGGTTCAGTTTGGGTGTCCAATTAAAATTATTGCTAACTGCACTGCTACTATGCCCTGGGGACTTTCCTCTGCTTCTGTCACTCAGTTGCTCTGCTATTTGCTTTTACTGTATAAGCACAGCCTTTGAAAGAAAAAAATCAGACTCACTTTTTAAAAGTATATGTTTTAATTTGCCATTTGCAATGAGCTAAACTTGATTATTACAACTGTATCAAAAAAACAAAAAAACCAACCTAGCAAAACAAGCTTACAACACTCAATAGTTTTAAAAACACTATTTTTTTGTGCTCAGAGAATATACGCCTTAACGTATACTTGCCAATTCATAGTTTGTCATTTCTTAGTTCACCTACTTGTAAGTTCTCCAAGAGAATCTAAAATTGCAGGTGTGTCTCTGAAAACTCTCTACTGTGTGATGCCCTTGCTTCAGTTTCTTTATGAGCTTTAAGGATACTGATTAAATATTTAGCAAATAAAAGGAAAAAAATAAATTGTATGTTTACCCAAATACACAACAGCATGCATTAAACTCTACCAAGTTCAATGTGATTTGAAGCTTTGAATTACTGCTGGTCAGATTTCTGTTCTATTGGCACATAGAACTGAACAAAGACTATATGTGTAACTTCTCAGACAGTGAACTGTAAATTCCCCCAGCTAGGCTTTTGTTGTTGTTCTTGCAAACAGTGAAGACCAAACTTCCACCATCTCACAAATAAGCATGGTCATTGGAGGCCTCATCTACTGGTTTAGACCAGCTCACTACACTTCAATGGTATGAAGCAATACTTTTATTTATCTAACACCCTGAGAAATTGTAAAGGGTGGCTGATAGACATCACATATTCATAAAATTAAGGACATTCTGTATAATCTTTATTTACTTAATAATTGGTTTCATTAATTCTAAAAACCTCCTGCATTTTCTGTGGTTTAGGTTTTTGCCATTTAAAAAAGAAAAAAGAAGAGTAAAGAGGAGGAGGAGCCAGCTAATTCCTAATGGGAACAGACAAGGTAGTTGACATGGCTTAGTGCCTAATAAGGGTAAGAACGCCACATTCTCTTATCATAGTGAACTGTACCCACACAGGAGTGACAATTTTTATAGTTAAGACATAGTAAAATAGCTCTATTATGTAGCTATTTGGGTTTTGTTACCAAAAGAGTTCAAAGTGAATAACTCTCTGTAGAGAAAAGTAGACAGGAGGAAGTATCAGGTGACTTTCGGTGGAAAGCACTTGAGTCTTTTAACTGTTCAAGTATAAATTTAGAATTCAAACATTCCTCTTTTTTAAAAAAAAGTAATTTTCTTATTTGGCCTGTTCTTATTTAAGAAAGGAGTCAAGGAAAAGGTTTGACAGAAATCTCACTGGTTTCTTTCACCCTAACTTTTTAGATCAGACAAATTAGGGATCTGAAATGGTCAGATCCAACCAGAGGAATTTTTCATAGAATACTTGGCCACCTTCTTCAAAGACATTAATATTCCCTTTGGTGCCAGAATCTAAGTGAAGGATGCATGTGTTTAATTAGACAATGTCCCCTTGAAACAACTGTACAGACTGTGGAGCCCTCGCCCATTCACTGAGTCCTTCGGTTTCTCTTAGGGAAGAAGAAAATCTTTTGTCTGGTACACACATTTCCAGTTTGGTTTTTTCACTATTTTATAAATTCTTTGAAACTTGAATGCATTATAACCTATCATATTCTTTTCGGTCCTCTAACTCTTCCCAGATTCCCTGCTCCCTCTCGAGTCACCCAACTGTATGTTCTGTTTTACACTTTTAACAACAAGAGCGAGGGGCATAAAGTACATGGGCTCTGATGTCACTACGTCGTTAGCCAACAACTCCTGTCACTCCACGGATGAAAGCTGATTTTGCACTCCGAGCAGTTATCAGTCACAAATAGTTCCTTATTTGGGAAGGGGCTTCGTGACAACTTGGTGTCCTGGTTGCTTTGCTTTTGACTTCACAAAAAAATCTAAATTCAAGCTATTCTATGAAAAAACAACATGCAAATGTTTATTTCACTACACACGAATTCCATTAAGTATCAAACCTTGACTCTTTATGTTAACAGGTTACCTTAGAAAATATATAGCTAAAAAATAAGTGTGTATCTATAAATATGATTGGTTATTAATTCTATTTTACTGCAGGTAGATAGACTGATATGTACAATATTAAAATATAAAGCTAAATAGGCCTTGTATACTTTATCTTTCTATATTTCCATTACTGTCAAGAAATAAATTCAGAATAAATGTAATAAAATGTTCATCATTTTGTCTACATACTGAATATTAAATTTTTCCAATTCAGTGGATTTAAAATAGTTGCAGACTAGCGCTTTATTCATGCAAAGCTCTCTTGGAGAATAACCTCAGGAATTAATACATTGATATTCATTTAACACTGCACTATTATAGCTAGTGACTTTAGTTTATTCTTTATATACTTTAATGGATCCTTTTGATGGGAACAGAGCATTTATTCTGCCTCTGAAACTTTAATCTGTGCTCCAGATAAGCATCATTTCGGACTTTGATATTCTGGCCTCTTTCCACATAATGTGAAGCAATTGTAGGGAAGAAGAGTTTGAAGGCAAATCCTTACAATCTGTTCCCATCACCTGCTAGTGGTGTGGCTCTGACCTTTCTGGATAATTCTATACTTTAAAATGAAGATAATGTCATCTGCTTAAAGATGCCTGGGTATCAGTATTGCCTGGGTTCTAGGTATTACTTTTTTGGTCAGACTGATGTTACAGTTGTAAAGAAGCTACATTGCATTAGGTATTCACAACAACAGAACAACATGCTTCAGCAAACACTTGTTTTGGCCTACCATCTTTGTGGATATGCGCGTCACATGCAAAAATAAATTTGCCATGTAGAATGTGAAAATTAGGAAAAAGTGAGGGAAGATGAATGATGTATGATGTTGCCCATCACTTTTATCTTGATCATTTATTTAACAAAAATCTCAAACCTCTGTTGACTATTTATGTGTTTGTTTGTTTTCTTCACTTATATTTTAAAAAACCTGTAAAATTCTACATAAAGAAGATCTCTGACTGCCTACAAAACTGATGTTTTTAAACCTGTATTCAGAAAATTAATAGAAGTCAGGTCTTGTTATTAGCATTGGATGCAGACTTTCTTCACAGAACAAAGAATGTTTTGTTCTGATCCTTTTTCACATGGCCCTATGGTTTCTAGGCGGATGATGACATAGGCAGAAAACTAACTTCACACACCCAAGTAAAAAGATGCCTTTATAAAACCTGGGATATATATTGATATATTCTAGCACTGCCCTGGTGCAGGCCACCTACTGCTTTTTGTGAAGAAGCAGGAGTCATGTCACCTGTCAAATCTTGCATCAGGCTAGGCATATACTACAGCATCCCTATCTATAGCTAATATGTGAGCATACATAGCTGGGGAACTTACATTGGTCACAATAAAAAGCAAAATAAGAAAGTTTCAGTGACAAATCTCAAAGCAATCTTGGAATTAAAGTAAACAAATGCTTAACAATATCTCCTGCACTTCCAGTTTCCAGAGCCTGTTCAGTGCTTTCACTCACCCATCCTGCATAATCCTGCCAACATTTATGAGAAAGGCTTGTATTTTTCTGATGTTGAACACAAAGATGAGAGATGAACCACCCAGAGCCTTTCTCCATCAGGACATTCATAACCAATAGCTCCTACTGCAACCCTAGAATCCTGCTGATTTCCTCGTGTTTTATTTATTCCTGAGAAATATTTTTCAAGTTATGATCACAATGAATACTTCTGAAAAGGGAAGACATATGGCTGAAAAAACAGTCAGTCTACAAACAAGTAGATATAAGAAATATTGGAGATGATTCATATATAAATGGCCACAACTAAAATCCTAAATTGGTTTAAAGGCTTGCATTTCTAATTACCATATCTTGACCAAATGTGTCTGTCTGCCTTTTGGAATATCTCAAGAATGAGTTCCTAAAACTAATAGCTCTTGAGTGATGTAATCCCACGAACTGAGCTTCTTCATAGAAGTAGAAACAAAATTAATAGTTTAAGGTCCCAGAGACCTCCCGAACCTACTGAATTAAGAATTCTGGTGGTGTAATCCAGAAGTTATGTCCAGAAAACTCTAAACAACCCCAATGCACAGTCAAGATAGAAACCACCAATATTCCATAAAGATACCCAATAAGTAAAACCATGGTTTCTTTAATATAGATCCAAGGGAACATTTGGAAATTAAAGTAAATTCTTGAATAACAAATAGCTTTATATAGATATATGTGTGTAAACACATATATTAATAGATAGATAGACAGACAGACAGATAATAGACATTTCTTCCTTCTTTACCTATATCTATTTTGATTTGGAAAATTGCTACTGAGTTACAAACTATAATCGTTATATAAGATACTCTTATTTACTTCTCATGATTTTATTGTTTTCGTTTCGGCAAGCAAAATTATTGACACTAATTTTAAAAAAAATTGTAATATGGAACCTGGTTTTGGTGGAAATTGCATGAAAAATATAATCCAAATGCTCAGTGAATGGAAGTAGAAATAGGAAGCAGAACTAATCTACCAGTACATGGGTTTGACTTGGTTTTGTTTTTCTAAATATTTCCATAGAAAGTACACAAAGAAGTCAAAATCACAGACTCAAAATGCAGAAGGTAGCCATCTGGGACTAAAGGATTTGGAGGGGAGGGACTGGTCAGTTGTTAGAGATTTAGGGTGTGTGTGTGTGTGTGTGTGTGTGTGTGTGTGTGTGTGTGTGTGTGGTGAACATCTCCTCACGATCTATAGCACAGCACAGCAAATGTTTCTATCATTATCAAATAGAAGACTTATAGGAAAAGTGAGGAGTGTCTCATTGACAATCTGAATGATTCCCTAATCTAAAATAAAATCAAAAATTGAAAATCCTTGTTTAGCTGACCCAGTGACAATTAAGTATGGTGGGGTGTTGTGTGGTTAGATACTTAAGAACTACATGTCTCTGCAGTACTATTCTAAAACATGCTCTGAAGCAAATGCTTTGCAAAGTAAACTATAAAGTCAATAAGACAAACAAAAGGGTCACCAGAAAATTGTTAATGTTCAAAGCAAACATTATTATAATATCAATATGCTCTGCCTAAGATGCACAGTATTGAGGGAAAAGCCATGTAATTCATGGAGACACAGAATGCGCCTATTTTCCACATTAGGAGTGTGATTTGGAGGTGACAGAGGGCATAGAGGCACTGTTACAATTCTATGTTAGGGAAGCAAACACAGAAACCCTTCATTTGAGATCTTCTCTATTTGAATGAAAGAGAATTACTCCTGTCATTTATCCTCTAGGTTCATAACAAAGCTCTAGGCATTTGGCTAATCTGGACCAATCACAGTAGAAACAAAAACAAAAAGATTAGATTTCCTGCCTGTCCTGGTTTAGATTTCCATTGCTATGTTAAAACATTGAGCAAAAGCACCATGAATGGGGGATCTGGAGGCTAACACTCCAGCACAGCAATCTAAAAAAAAAAAAAAAAAATAGAGTGACTGGCTTCTTCTGGAAGCTCACACCCAGCTGTCTAGGGATGTAACCACCCACATTGGTAAAAGACACTGCCTCACAGGCTTTTCCACAGGCCAATTCCTCAATACAGGTTCCCTCACAGCTGAACGCAAGACACTGCCCTGGGGGAACTACAGTACATCAACAGATATGTAAAGACAAAATTATACTCAACTGAGCAATTAGTCTTTTAAAAACGAAGAGCGAGAAGACAGCCACCAAACTGAATGTTGATAATTCAATGATAATCTGTCATAGGGCTCCACAGTATAGCTCAACATTTCTTAGACACTAGAAAAATTATAACATTTCAAGTTTATGCTCAGCTCAGGATGTGAGGAATTCAGTTCTAATAAAGACACCTTGGTTTAGTATGATCAAACAGGGTTTTGGAGAAGTGGAAGGCACTTATTATAAGCCTTTAATGCCTCTAACATAATCTCGCGTTTCTCTGCCAGCATCCATCATTTGTATTTGTACAGTGCCTGGCAGTTTATAAAGCACTTTCTCTGACATGATTTCACTTGATCCTTACTACTCCTAATTAGGTTGGCAGATATTATCTCCATGCTTTAATAGATGGAATACTGAGATGAAGTGAGATGAAGTAGCTGGAGAAGGGTCACTGCTTATTACTTGCAAAGCCAGCCCATAAACCCAGACTATTTTTTCCTGGTGTTATTATTTGTGAATTACTTCACCCACAGAAAAAATAAGAGGCAACCTTTGTAAAACCTCATAATTAAACTAATAATTAGCAGAAAATTAACTTATGAGTTGGCTAAGGACTATAACAGATATAACAGGCAATCTCTCTCTGGGATTTTCTTCTTCCCCCATCTCAGATCTATGTAACTACTCCAATGTTTTGGAAATGTGAAGGACAATCTTGAATGACTTAATGAGTGTTCATAATATCACACAAATAAAGTGATATAAAATATCAAGGGCCTAAGAGGCTGGCAGGAGACAAGTCAGATGGAGAGCTCAGCAGAGCACCTACACAGCAGGCTGTGGAGTAGAGACCCGGCTGCTACTTCAGGTCAGAGATTCTGCCAAGAGAGTGGTATAGTCATGGGCCTCCATACCCACACAGAGAGGATAGAAGCTTTCAGCAAGTCACCCATGATAACTTCATGGTCAGTCTACTGTCCAGAGTGCCAGGATCTTTCCATCCACATCCTGAGATCTCTCTTCACTAGAGAAACTACGACATCCAGGCATGACAGTGCTCCAATCAGAAATTCTGTTCATTCATATTTTCCTTCTGTGATTCCCTCCCGATCTACACACATAGTACCCCCAACACACACACATACATACAGAGAGAGAGAGAGAGAGAGAGAGAGAGAGAGAGAGACCCAACCTTGTTCTAGATCTCAAGATCCTAATGCAAAATAGTCTCAAAACTATTTCTATACTTGCATGTTTGTTTGTTTTCAAACATATGGTAAAAGAGTTTCCTACAGCAAAATTTTAAAGGGTTCTCATTGGGACCTTTTATTTTTTTCTAAAAATGAAAGAGCATGTGTTCAGAACACACAATCATAGAATGAACCTTGAAGACATGCTTTCTCATCTTCAGTCAGCTATAGCTCCAGAACCCTTTTTCTATTGCTGATTCAGTAGAAATGTTTTCACCTTGGGCATAGTAAAGAAGCCAAAATATGTTAACATTTTCCTTTATGAAATGGGTTATGTTGCCCCTTCTGTGTCTTGCTCTTAAGGCTGTCAGAATGTGACTTCATTGGAGGACAGAGCCTTAAAGAAGAGATTAAATGATTTGGAGACTATTCTCCTAAGTAAGGTATCACAAGCCCAGAAAGATAAGCACAGGATGTACTGACACATTAGTGGACTTTAGACAAAAAGCAAAGAATACCCAAGCTGTAAACCACAACTGTTGAACAGTTTGGGATCTGAAGGAACTTAAGACAGACATCTGGGGATTACCCTGGGAAGAGAAAATAGAGAAGATCTCCTTAGCTAACTGGGAGCATAAGTAGTTGCAACCAAATAGAGGTGGGAACAGATCATGATGGAAGACGACTGAGTGAAAGGAACAACAAGGAGGGAGAAAAGAACAAGAGAGATAGAGATCTTAGTAGAGAAAGCCAATGTGGGGTTGGAAAAAGACTGGGTACTAGGGAAACCTCCAAGATCTCAAAGGATGTCCCTGGCTAGGTCTTCAACCAATAGGGAAGGTGTTGCCTAGACTTGGCTTTGTCTATAATCAAATGAATAGCCACCCTAAGTGCCATCACAGAACTGACATCCAACAATGAATAGAGGTAGAGACAGAGATACATGGCTGAGCACTGGGCTGAGCTCCTGGTCCAGCTGGTAGTGAGGTAAGAGATTCTATATGAGCAAGGGGATAGGGATTATCAGGAAAATCCTCACAGTAATGGCTGTCTAGAACTCTGGGGAATTCACTGAATCAAGAACAGCCACCAGGGAACCATCAGGAAAAGGAACTAGGCTCTCCAAGGATAGCTAACTGTCCACTGACATAGGTAGTATGTGAAGCCTCAGAGAGAGAGATCAGACTCTGTTTCTAAGTACAAACTGGTACTTCGGAGCCCATTCCCTCTAAAGGAACACCTAACTCAGTCTTGATATTAAGATGAGGAAATCGGACTTGACTGGAGTGGACACTGACCTGATCCATCTTGGGACTTTGTGCCCTTTTGGGGGAGGGGGGAGGGGGATGTAGAGGAGGCTGAGCATGAGGGGTTGGGAGGAGGAGCAAGGGGATACATGAATAAAAAACTTTATTTTATAAATTTAAAAAAAAAAACCTGAAGGATAAGAGGGAATGTACTCACTCATTAGTGGATTTTAAGCAAAAATTCTTATTTTCATTGAAAAATGATGGTTGAATAAAGTGATTTAAAACACACATATACACAAAACAAAACTTCTAGTTTGTCTGTGGAAGGATTGCTTAGCAGAAATTTGTGGTGGCCATAGTGTATCCGTGGGCATTAGCTGTGACCTACTGTGCTTTCTTTATCTGTAGCTGAGCCTAACCTGGCTTAAGAAGCTTTAGATTTTATTTTTTATGTTTTATGTATTTTAGAGAAAAGAGAAGCTTTATTACTGTATGGGTTTGCTTGTCATCTGTTCTGAATGTTTTGCTCCTTTATATAATGTTTTATATTGATTTTCAAAAAAAAATTAAAAAAACAGAAAAAAGGAAGTGATTGAGATTAAATAGGGACCCACATGTGAACTTTAAAGCATGCTACTTCACAAGCTGATAACCAGAGGACATCTGGACCCACACTAGAGCCTAGCTAACACCCATAGGAAAAGGTGAGCACACAGAGAGATGGGCCTGGAGATTGTTCTTAGTAACCTGCGCTCACCTCCCTAGTGGGCGAAAGCTTCAGTAGCTTCCACAACCCGGTCCTTTCCTTGCTCAGGCCGCACCGCAGCCCAATAGACCAACCTCAATCTGTGCTCCTGCTCACCATGGCTAAGCTCCATTGATTGAGTAAAATGTACCTTCTACAGAACCAAAAGAATCTGCACATGGCACAGCCTAGGATTGATGACAGAAAAAATAGTTTCATGTACCCAATTAAGGTTTTAAATGAACCATTTTTAGAAAAAAAAAAAAAGTAACCATTAGGAGCCTTCAAAGAGTCGGCCCTAAGATGAAAAGGGTTACAAAGTCTTGGAGCATCTGTCTGCAACATGGCAGAGCTGACAAATGGGTTGCTTGTAGTCAAAGGAGGCTGCAAATTCAGAGAAATTCAGTGTGTAGTACCCCTTCCTCATACTTTTCCTGACAAATGCTTAATTTAAGCAGGCTTGAATATCCGATCAAAATGTGTGAATACTTCAGCTTGTGATCAAACATCCCCAGTGTCTAACCCCAAATCCTCACTAATTCCCTAACTCACATATTTCGTCTTAAGCTTTCATATAGAGTCCCAGGAGAAAGCCTAATTTGCCATTTGATATAGCCATGTGAAAACATCTGGAAGTACAGGAAATTATATCAAAATTAAAATTAGTATAAAATCATAGGCCATTACTGAAGAAGAAAATTGGCAATTAGCTAAACTATCTGAAATCAAGTTCTGTGTGTAATAGGTTTGCAAACAAATATAGCTTTGGGAGCTTTCTAATTTATTTATTGATTTTGTGTTTTGCACGCATGCATGCATGGCCACGTGTTGTATGATGTGGTGTGTGTTTGTTTGTTTTATTTTGAGACAGACTCTTTAAACAATTCTAGCTGGCTGGAAACTCTATGTAGAGTAGTTTGACTTATAACTTCAAGGGATGAGCCTGCCTCTGCCTCCTCCTCCCACTTCCTGGGATAAAGGGTGTCACAGTCATGCCAGATATGTTGGAAGCTTTACAAGTAAGGTTTTATTTGTCTTGTAACACAATGCCTGAACATAGAAATTTAAATATCTCTCTCATACATTCATATATTTTATTAATTCTGTAAATATTTTAGAATCAAAATTTTGTGTGGCAAAATCTTATTATCTTCTACTGAAATCTTCACAGATACATAAACACATACATATATATATAATATGTATATTAAATAGACATTTATCAGAGTAACAACTTATCCCAATCATTTACAAAATAGCTTTATTACATTTCAGAATTATATATTACTCATTGGTAATGTGAGGTACTCACTACAGAGAACACTTAAGGATCCCATAATACAATGGATTAAATATTATTTATCTTGAATAGGTAATATGGTGACATATTTTATATTTAATAAAATCAGCCTGACATATCAGAGAACAGAATTCCCCACAGTCAAGCCATGAGGGTCAGAGAGTGGTAACTCACACCTTAATCCCATAACTCAGGAGACAGAGATCTTTCTGTATTTCTGTAAGTTCAAGGCCTAACAACCAAACAGCTGTAGCTCACACCTTTAATAATAGCCCTAGGATTATGATGCAGAGTTTAACTCAGAAGTGAAACAACTGGACAGAGAAGGTAATTAAGGCAGGCATAGGCAGACATTCAGGTATTCTGTAGGAGTAAGAAAGACAGGGGTGGCGCATGTCTTTAGTACCAGCACTTGGGAGGCAGAGGCAGAAGGATCTCTGTGAGTTTGAGGCCAGTCTGGTCTACAAAGCAAGTTCCAGGACAGCCAGGACTGTTACATAGATAACCCTGTCTCAAAAAACAAACAAAACAATAAAAAAACAAAAATGAAAAACAAAACAAAAGGCTGGAGAGATGGTTCTGTCCTCTAATATTCCAGGCTGATTTTATTAAATAAAAACTATGTCACCACATGGTAACAGTTAAATGAATGAATGAATAGATAAATAAATTAACAGCAACCAAGTTACAAACTCAGTGACAAGAAATAAAATGTTAAAATGCCAAATACTTTTGGGTTTTTTTGGGGGGCAACTGATTTTATTATCTCAGTAGAAAAGGGTTTTGTGACTATATTGTTATATCAGGAACACTACTAAGGGGTTATGTATTCAACTTTAAAAAGATCTTTCTTAATAATTACGAACTCTGTTAACACAGACTGACTAGATTCTGTAAAGTGACTTTGAAAATGCATTCCTAGACCTCAGAGGAAGCACAAGTATTTTCCCTGGTCTTCCAGAAACACCTGGCCTTTCCCCACATTTATTCATTTGGCTTTATAACATGCACTTTAAGACCTATCTTTTGTTTGTAAGTAGGTGAAGAATGTGGCTTTTTGCCTTAAACGCTGCCTATCTTTCCATTTGTCCAGGGTTTTTATGAGAATCTAGCCTGACATTTTACAGAAAATCAGGTTATGGCTTTTCCAAATTTCAATACAAAGAAATAATTTTATCTGCAAGCAGTTAACCTAAATGTTCCTTAACTGCTGGGGTCTCACATGGAAATGAAGTTGAAAAAGTGGATGGGAAGGCACAGGCAACCTGGGGCTGAATCATGTGGTCCACTGCTATTCACAGATTCTCAGCTGTTGTCTCTGATAAAACAGATGAATATTTATAACCTCATTTGCTGACTCACACACAGACATTATATCCAAATAAGACTAGAACAAATTATGGAAGCTTCACTCTGATTCTTACATAAATTATTGAAAAATCTTCACAACTCAGATGGTTGTATTTCAACAATCTGTGCTTTATAAAACTGATAAGCATAATGGTTCTCTTCTAAGTCATATATACATAGTCAATAAATTACCTCATTTGCCAATCTCCTCTAAGTATTTTGCTGTTCAAAATCACTGAACTTATTGTTCTGCAAATTATTTCTCAAATAAAACAAAAAATCATGGGAATATTTGAAGATTTAAGTTTGAAAGCAAAATAAATTCCCAGATAATGGCTAAATCCCTAGGTAGACTTAATTTTATCTCATTTATCTGGCATATGAGTGAGATTTTGGTAAGTGTACAGATAACTTGTTTCAAAGACAAATCAGGAAAATAACAGCAAAGATATAGTTGTTATACTATTCAAAATAGTCTTTCTTGTCTTTGAAAATTAGAAGTCATACAGTGGCTTAGATTTTATTGATCACTGATTAGTATATGAGTAATTAATGTTAATTATAAAATCATAGATTCTTATGATTGATTGTATTATCAGTAAGAAATCAACTATATCTGGGTACCCAATAAGTGACTTTAATTTCATAAGTGTGGCAAAATGTGTACTGAATTCCAAAACTTACAAAGCTTGGGATCTAGTGCCATACAGTTTATTTGTCATGTTTATTGTGATTAAATAAGTTA
>PVIH01003565.1:23617-142359 GCA_004025045.1 Sigmodon hispidus
TTAAAAAAAAAAAAAAAAAAAAAAAAAAAAAAAAAAAAAAAAAACAAAACTAAGAGTAAGATTTTTCTCAAACTCAAGAAAAACACGACGTATTTAAGTTGCTCATTTAGTCATCTCCGTCAGTGACTTGGACTGCTCCATTTCCATCCTCAAGTTTTGCCTTTAGATCTGTGGGGACACCAACGCTTTATTGACTGCACTCCTCCATCCCATCAATGATCCAAAAAGTTACCTAGACTGTAATTTTTACTGTTGTTTTTGTTGAGGCACGTTTTTCCCATTTGGCAGAGGTGGCTTCTAACTTAGCATCATCCTGCCTGGGCTTCCTGGATTAGGAAAATTATAGAATTCCAATGAAAAAACAGGAATTATATGTTTACCAATTTGTCTAGTGGATATTTAAAATGTATCAAGATTTTCAGGACTCTTTTTCCTCATACTGTGCTTGTTCCTATGTTTTCAAGACAATGTTTTTACTGGCAGGAGCAGGGTAAATGGCACAAAGAGAAAAACAAATATTTGGTTACTAAATCAACTCAAGCTTCTTTAGGAAAATATCAGAGACATGTCAACGCACAGACATTTGTCACTGACACTGAAGATATGACTGGCTCTCCAGAACCCAGAAGGAGAGAACAGATGCCATGATTCATCCTCTGACCTCCACATGAGTACCAAGGTACACCAACATCAGTGTGCACACACATGAATAATTGTAAACAAAATTTTAAGTTGAGAAAAACAGGATAAGAGAGGTTTCAAGGTCCACAGTCCAGTACAGCTATGATGACAGCTCCAGAGCTTCCTGTGCAGGCATTTTCATAAGAAAGAACTCTGAGTCTCATTGACCCCTCAAGCACTTCTAACTAGAGAAGGAAGAACTATTCTTATAGTAATGAATGAGCCAAGCAAGATGGAGCAATGCCTTTTACCCCATACATGAGAGATGAAGTGAGTGGGATCAGGAGTTCAAGGCCAACCTGGGTTGCTTAGGAAATTAGAGGCCAGACAACCTGGAATACATCAGAAACTGTTCCAAAATAAAAATAAAGTATAAAGAGTAGTAAAAGAAGAAGGAGTCCAACTCACATTGTGAACAAATCTTGTGAAGAAATTTATTTTCTGTTCTTTTTGCTAGAGAAAAGACAACAGAATCCTCTGATTGTCTACATGTGCTATTAACCACAAGGAGTCTACAGCTCAGATCCGGCCACACTTTGAGCAGATCAGTCAGAAGCTCTAGGCACCACTTTCATCTCTAACTATCTGTCTTCGTACACTGCTTCTCATTGGGGTGTCCCATTACAGGAGCTAAGGAAAGGGATACTTCATAGCAGAACTGGGGAGACAGAGGCATGAGGACCTGACTTCAGATCTGAGGCACCCATATAAGTGATCATGGAAACTTTTAATATTTCTTAAAACTGTTGATGGCATCACTACAAATATTTCTACAAAATGGAATTGTGTTTACATACTAAGCAATTGCGTAACTGATATAAAGAGGAAGGAAGGGAAAATGAGAGAGGAAGGTGAGAGTAAGAATGAAAAGCACATGACAGAAGAATTACAGAAGTTTTAATTAATTCCATATTTTGAAACGGGCATTAGAGTGGGAATTTCAGTGGGATATTTTATAACAATCAATGTTCATTAGATTGATGAACACAAAACCAACACGCGAATTTTCAACTGATAGAATTAAAGATTAATGTCATATAAATGCTCATTTCAAAAATTATATGTCTTGGATTTGGCTTAATAAATTTAAATTAAGTTTTATTGAGCTTTTATTGATAAAGCCTTGAGTAAGTCAATGTTCCATGAGATTACAAACCTAGCATACTCCTTCCAATTATTTACCAAGTACACATTCACTCAAAAAATAATGCTACAGGACAGGTGAGATGGCTTAGTGGGTAAAGACCTCTGATCCTCCCAATGTTCACCATACCATATATGCGCTGTACAAAACACATGCAAACATACATCATGAACACTCAACAAGAGTAAATTTTGAAAATATTATTAAAATAATAATATTGTGAATAAATTTTACCTATGAACTCTATGCCAACTGCCCTGGTGTAAATACATTCAACAATATGAACACTCATTTCCAAATAATTATCTCAAAATTTTTCTTCTATGGAAAAATCAACTACACACTTCAAAATATCATTAATGTAGTGTTATAATGCTAAAGGTGTTCCCTGAGCAAACTATCAATTTGTAGGTGATTTAAGTTTACATTAAAACGGACACAGTCCAAATTAAGAGGCTAGTTACTACAGACACAAAGGATGACTGAATGAAGAAACTGTAATTAATTCCACACACCAATCAGTGAGTATAAAAACCTCTCAACATGCCATATCTACAGAGAAGGCACACCACATATTCCATGAGAGGTATAAGTATGCTAATCTAAATACATATAGTATTTACTTCTTTTCCACAAATTAAATTAAACTCAGTCCCTAAAAAATTATAGAAGCTTTTTTCAACAATAGTCAATGAAAATTTAGAGGACCAATTTAATAAATTGTTTATTGGGCCAGATCAAATTGTCAAATTTGACTTTGAAAAAGAAAACAGTGGATAATATTTAATTATTTAAATTTAATGTAAATATAATTTTTTCTAAATTCTATAGACAATATTAAATATTTTTGTTTTAAGATGTAGAAAGTGAGTATTGATAGAAAAAAACCACACTTGTACAGATAGCCCTTCATAATCCATAAAGTCTCTGCATTTATAAAACATCATTTAGGAATAAGATGTCAAATGTAATGGCAGACATATAAGAGAGCTTTTGGCCAAGAATAAGGAAGAATGTCTAAAATCTCATTTACAACTTCAAATGTATAAATAAGTTTTTCTTTTTTTTAAGATTACTACACATATATTTACATTGTGTTTAGCTTTCACTCTGAATTTTTTCTTTTTCATCCCTGTATATCCTTATTCAAGGTCCCTTCCCCCTCCCACCAAATCAGGTCATTTTTTCTTCTCCACAACTCCCCATCCCCTCCCTGGGCAGGGAGCAGACAGTCCTATGGTCCCACTGACTCAATAATGCTTAGATCAGTCTCCACTCCTGGCAAATCCAGTTTTTTCCCCCCTCCTTCAAGAGTGAGTCAGGTGTTCCTATAGTTGGAGTGGGATCCGAGGGTCAGTCCAGGGTGTTTCTGATCCCAAGCTGATCAGTGGTCGTGGTTTGCAGCCTGGGCATGCTTGGCTTTTTTCTTGTTTATTTGATTAGAGACCACTAATGAGTGAGTACATCCCTTGCTTATCTTTCTGAGATTGTGATACCTCTCTCAGGAGGATATTCTCCAAATCCATCCATTTGCCTGCGAATTTTAGGATATCGTTTTTTCTTACTGCTGAGTAGTATTCCATTGTGTAGATGTACCACAGTTTGTTAATCCATTCTTCAGTTGAGGGACATCTAGGTTGTTTCCAGTTTCTTACTATTACAAATAATGCTGCTATGCACATAGTTGAGCTAATACCTTTGGAGTGTGAATGTGCCTCTTTAGAGTATACACCCAGAAGTGGTATTGCTGGGTCCTTGGGGAGATTGATTTTCAATTTTCTGAGAAACCTCCATATTGCATTCCAACGTGGCTGAACAAGCTTACACTCCCACCAACAATGGAGTAGTGTTCCCCTTGCTCCGCATCCTCTCCAACATAGGCTGTCATCTGTGCCTTTTATCTTAGCCAATAAATAAGTTTTTCAAAAATAATAGTAAAATGAAGAAAGAGAGAAAATGTCGAGAAGATGTGGAAAATTTAAGTTCTTGCTTAGAAAAACATGCCATTGAGAAGTAGCCGAGAAACACAAGGAGTCATGTGACATAGCATTGCCATAGAGGATAGGATCCAGAGTCTTCTTAGAAGAGGCCAGTCTTTAACTTCCACATCAGAGAAAAGCACATCCCTATGAAAACTTGTATTTTTAAAATTGGAATAAAGTAGTTTATAATAAATATGAATCAATCAGTTCCCTAAAAGACAAAACAAAACAAAACAAACACAAAAGTCTCCTGCCTATTTCAAAGAGCCAACATGTAGACCTCATGTTTAGTGCTGCAACATACATATTTTAAAACCTAAGACAGCTGGCTTTCATCATTACTGAACTGTCATTACTCCAGCTTAATTTGAAGCTTGCAAGTTATTTTCTTTATAGATCAGTAAGTCATAAACTAAAATAGGTGTCACATTCTGTTTATATTCTCTTTACATCCTGGAAACATGAGTCTCTCAGTTCATTTTTATGCAGGAATTCTCAGTCATGGTTTCTTTGTGCCTCTTGAGTAATACATGACAGACTACAGAATAATAAATCACAATTTACTACTTCTAGGATGGGAAGAGCCACAAAGCTATATGTAATTCTCTATTACTTCTACCCTCCACAAGTGATATCTAACAGCAGAGCCCTAACTCTGACGTTTAATCTCCTTAAATTCTGATCAAGTTATTAACATCACTTACATCTAACTGGATAAGAATCATTCTTCTTTATTTCAACACTGAGGAGAAACGTAACAATACAACCTTTAACAGTACCCAATTTGACTGCCCTAAACCCAGATGTTCCTACAGTAAAATTCAAAGCATTTAAAAACAGGGTATGCCAGGTCAGGGCAATTCAAATATTAACTCATGAATACTCATATAATTAAGTTCTATTTTTCTTTCCTATAAATGAAGCTTCTGGGTCAAACAAAGTCTAAATACCTCTCTGCCTGGATTATGTCTGTTTCCTTAGTTTCAGAAAAATACTTCTGACAGTATTGCTACAATCAAGCATGTAGTGTCCCTTTTATTTCTTCAACTCACAAGTTTCAATGTGAATATTGATCCACCGTGATGACAGTGTGTATATAACACATTAGTTGAAGAGATTCTGCTGTCATAAAAATTCTCATACCATGGAAACTATATACAACAAAGCAGAACTTACTGAGATATATGTTAATATTAATAACAACTAAAATCAATCTATAAATCATCCATAGGACTTTCCTAAAAAAATAGGACAGAACTGGTTCCTACCTTTGTTATAGTTGTTGTACATTAAGGAGATCAGAAAGCATAAACAATCAGACTAACAGTAATAATTGTGATGCTTTCTTTATTTTCAAGCATCATATTGGCTACATTCAAAATTTTCAATAGCTCTTTCTAAGAGTCAAAATTGCACTTTGCCTTTTGTGTGATTCAGACCATGTATCTTGGTATAATTGCTTCTGTGATGTCTCATAGAGTTATATTAAGAGATTGACATACACCAGCATTTAGCATATAATCAATTGTGACCAAATGTTGCATTTGGAAACAAAGCAGGACAGATTTGAGAACTGGGGTAGCAGGATTCTGAAAACTCGCATAAGCTGATCTTTCCCCTGGCCTTCGAAGTTCCTCTGAATGTGCTCCAGACGGGAGACTGCTCACATAAATAGCATGACGGGGTCAATGCTCACTGTCTGCTTTTCATTGACTTACATATTTATTGAATCTTTTTTGTTTCTTTTTCAAGACAAGATCACTTTAGGTAGTCCTCGATGTTCTAAAACTTACTATGTAGAACAGGAGAGCCTTGTACTCATAAGAGTACAATCTGGGGAAGCTTCTGCAAAGCCAAGGACACTGTCAATAGGACAAAACGCCAGCCTACAGAATGGGAAAAGATTTTCACCAACCCTACAAGTGATAGAGGACTGATCTCTAAGATATATAAAGATCTCAAGAATTTAGAGCCTAAAAACCTGAATAACCCTATCAAAAATGGGGTACAGATTTAAAAAGGGAATTCTCAGCAGAGGAACTATGAATGGCTGAAAGGCACCTGAAAAAGTGCTCTCCATCTTTAGCCATCAGAGAAATGCAAATCAAAACAACTTTGAGATACCACCTAATACCTGTTAGATTGGCTAAGATAAAAGGCACAGATGACAGCCTATGTTGGAGAGGATGTGGAGCAAGGGGAACACTCCTCCATTGTTGGTGGGAGTGTAAGCTTGTTCAGCCACGTTGGAATGCAATATGGAGGTTTCTCAGAAAATTGAGAATCAATCTCCCCAAGGACCCAGCAATACCACTTCTGGGTGTATACCCTAAAGAGGCACATTCACACTCCAAAGGTATTAGCTCAACTATGTTCATAGCAGCATTATTTATAATAGCAAGAAACTGGAAACAACCTAGATGTCCCTCAACTGAAGAATGGATTAACAAACTGTGGTACATCTACACAATGGAATACTACTCAGCAGTAAGAAAAAACGATATCCTAAAATTCGCAGGCAAATGGATGGATTTGGAGAATATCCTCCTGATCGAGGTATCACAATCTCAGAGAGATAAGCAGGGGATGTACTCACTCACTAGTGGTCTCTAAACAAACAATCAAGAAAAAAAAACAAACATGCCCAAGCGGCAAACCACAACCACTGAACAGCTTGGGATCAGAAACACCCTGGACTGACACTTCAAACCCCACTCCAACTATAGGAATACCAGACTCATTCTTGAGGGAGGTTGGACAAAACTGGATTTGGCCAGGAGTGGAGACTGATCCAAGCATAATTGGGTCAGTGGGACCATAGGACTGTCTGCTCCCTGCCCAGGGAAGGGATGGGGAGTTGCAGAGAAGAGAAATGTCAAGATGTGGTGGGGGGGAGGGGGGAGGGACCTTGAATGAGGATATACAGGGATGGGGAAAAAAATTTTTTTCAGAGGGAAAGCTGAACACATAGTAAATATATGTGTAGCAATCTTATTTGTATTACCACCCTTGATATGCCATGCTTATGATTCTTATCCTCTTCATAGTTATTGTTAACTTTTCCTCATTTTAAATTCATGTTACTTTTTTTTTAAATACAAAATAAAAAAAAAAGAGTACAATCTGCCTTTATCCTAAATACTGGGACAAAAGATAAGGGCCAAAACTCCTCGTTTCAAGCCTATTTGTAAGACTTTCTCCTGCAACGGTACATCATCTCTAAAGGGAAGGGAATCCTAGAAACTCAATCCATCCCTTACATCTAAACTTGGAAACTTCCAAAACTCAGAATCTTCCAATAACATAACATAATCAAGTTATCCATCAACTAGGGTAAAGATCTGTAGACATGCTCCATATCCACCATAGGTGCCATCATGTAACTAGCACTCACTAATGCTAGGCAAGATGATGTCTACTTCTGTTTCTAAAGAGAGAATAAATTGGTCCAAGAAAGTAGAAATAAAACAGTGGCAACAAGATGTCCAATAACTTTATTCCCAGTGAAATTCTCAGAAAGATAAATGTCCAGTTTGTTGAAAATGTGTACCTATAAGAACATTTACTTTACTGTTGTTTGTAATATCAAGGGAGAGAGGGGATAGGGAGAGAGAGAGAGAGAAAGAGATAGAGGGAGGGAGGGAGGGAGGGAGGGAAGAACTTGGATGTCCAGTCATACGGGACTAGCTAAGTCACTAAGTATGGATACCAATGCCCTAAGGGAAATGCAGCCACTATGGGGAGAGGGCACAAGGAGACAAGTCCTTCTGCACTGAATTGAAGTAAATAAGTGAAAAATATTCAGAAATGTGTAGAGAGTGACATGGTTTTGGTTTCTATATTAATATATTTGTGCAAACAGAACTATTTAAGGCAGAGTCACCAATACCTCTAGGAATGAATGTCTCTGAAAAAGCCAATTGTTTTATACCATTTGAATATTGTTATATCACCAATTCACAAATACATTTCAAAAAGTGGAAGCATCCAGATTCAAGAAACTTTATACCCCATTACATGGCCTCACATAAGAAAATCAGTGTGTCCTGGCATCAAAGGACCCACATTCTCACTACTTCTAAAAACTGCTCTTTGCCCCCATTCTTTTCCTAGAATGAGAAGATGCCTGAAACTGCAGTTCCCATAGCAATGTCACTGCAGACCCCTGAAGGAAGAGCTTGGGAAAGGCAACTATTATTTATGGATCAGTGAAAGTTCTATATGTAAAAAAGAAAAAATACCAAAAGGTGGGGAAGACCAAAATTTACCTCAAAATATGAAAAGATAAAAAATGAGAGCTGAGAGTACAATTTCTATATCAACGTATTCCAGACTCATAACCAGAAGTTATATATCCCCGCTTCAGCAGCATCTCTTATCAATGATTTGATGTTCAAAATAACTATAGTCTATAGTTTGTGTAAAACTAGAAAAGGACAGAAAAAGGCTAAAGTGAATGATATTAAGGAGACCAGTTATTTTCTCTTTATTAATCTGCTTTCCCCTAGCAACATTTGCCTATGTTAGATGTTTTTCACTAAACCCTGGGTTAACAGTACAAAGTGAAGAGATAGTTAAATCCACAAGTTAAGAGGCTTATCTGTGTGTTCAACCCTGGGCAAAGTACATGGAAAGCAGAGAAGCTGTGTGAATCTGTCTGTGGTGGAATTTATCTTTAAAAAGCAACCCTGTCTCTTAGAGGATTTTGTAGGGTAGACCTTAGCCAGTCTCCCCAAGAGTTTGAAGGCTTGTATTTCTTCCATGCAAAGGAATTATAAAATTTATGTATCTATAACTGTTATCCATTTGACCATCAAAAAGAAATAATCATGGTACATTTATACTCAGCTATTTAAAATAAATAATCAGGGAAAAATACTAGTAAGTGAACAGGGACAGGTGAGTTCATTGTTAAAAATGATAGAAATCTGAAAAAGATAGCCTGAAGAAACCTAAGAATCAGCTAGTTCTCTGAGTGAGGTACCTGGATTGACAATCTCAATGTGGACCTGCAATCACTCTGGTTTTTCTCTCACCCTTCTGACACCCTGGGTCATGATCCATAAGCTCCTAAATTACTCCACCTGATGGGGATGGCTTTATAATAGGAACAAAACAGTAAATAGAGCCAACAAAAAGAAAAGTAGGCATGCTACTGCCTCTTGGTCTTGAGGTCTGCAGGGTTAAGAGCCTTCCCTTTGGTTCTGGATTCTTATCTGTTAGTGTAGAAATTTGTTTTGTATTTCAAAGGTTTTGGGATAAGTGTCTGATAGTGTCTAAAACAGATAGGTAACATGGTATAAATCATGACTATGTATATCTAGAAATTAAACCAATACCAAGCTAAAAAGACAATGAGGGAAATACAGTCAAATCCTCATTTTGTAGAGATTACTATGGAGCTGCTTGAAATATGGTTTTCTCATACATATTTGTGGTTTGCTGAGACCGGATATTATGTAACTCAGGCTGTTCTCAAACAATATAAGTAGTCAAAGCTGACCTTGAACTCCTGATCCTCCTTTCCTAACTTCCTATGTGCAGATGCCACCAGTTTGTCCAAATGCTTTTGGTACCCCAGTGTCCTAAGCACATCTCTTTTCTGCTTTGGATAAACCAGCACTGGCTTTCTATACTCATCTCCCACTTTCCCACTTGAAACAATTGCATGCTGTCTCTTGCTCAAAAGCCAAAATAAGTTCAAGTCCATAATAAAATGAATTGCATCTTCTGCCTTTGATTCTTCCCTCAAGTATGATGATGCTTTGGTAATGTTTGTTGCCATGTGATGTGTCTACAACCATGTTCTAGTTGCTAATCAATTAAATTCAGCTAATTTAGTAAGTATGCAGTCATCTACAGATCAACCTCAGTTACAAAAACATTTTCCTAAGAAGTGGGGTCAGTAAGACCCAAGACTTACTTACAAAAGATAAGGATTTTGAAACTCTTTTATCTTCAACTTCAGTTTCAATAAAGTCTGACACCAAAGTACATTTTCAAAGTTTAAGCATTTCAAGTATTTTGGGGAACTTTGACTTAGAAGGTCCCCCCATTGGCTCATAGATTTGAGCACTTGGTTCCCAGTTAGTGGAATTGTTTAGGCAGATTATGAAATCTATAAGAGCATTAGTCTTACTGGAGGAACTAGGCTTTTATTGTTAATAGCCTCAACCTACTTAGTTTGGCAGTTGTTAGTGCCATTGAGCTTTTAGATAAAACCAATCTCAAAAGGCCACAAAGAAGACCCTGACATTGTTCTTTAAAAAACAAAAAATACATTGCGAAAGCAATCACATGGCTTACTGTATATTTCTTGGGTTACCTTGGGTCTCTGTACATTTGGTGAGCATCCGGGATGTTCTATGTGAGACCAGAGCTGAGGTGTAATAGCTTCTCCCTGCTAGTAAATAATTGTACTCTGTGGAGTAATAATGTAACACTTCACCTGAACTAAAAACTCAATAAAATCAAAAAATAAGTCAAAAAGTAAGAGAATATCTTCCACAAGAATAAAAGAAGGGTTAGGCCCTCAAAAACTATATGAAATTTATTTTTTTAATTTACCTTTTCTAACAATTATAATGAAATATACTCCTGATTTTTTTGGCTGGGTGGAGGGATCAATGCAGATTTCTAGGAGGGAACTAAAATATTTAATCCTTTCATTATTTCCCTCTTTAAATTGTTATCTATCTCCAAGGACTCAACCATGCCTAGAACTGCCCTGAAAATCAACCAACAAAAGGGTCTGGAAGCTGGCTCAATGAAATTTCTGTGAAAGAGAATTTTACAGGGTAGCAGATAGTATGAATTATCCCTTAGATAGATCATGAATACAAATTAGAAAGGCAGCAGTTTTAATCAAAGTTAAAAAGAAATTTAAAAGAAACTAAATGCCTGTAACAGTTACTAAGAAAAAGAGTACCCCTCCAAACACATGTATCATCTCTTTGTTTTCCAGCAATCAAAAGAGCTGTGGAGCTAATGTTTAACTGAAAGTGGCTGCAAGGCTTGCTACATCATCCTCATCCTATGGTCAGCACCATTGTTTATTTAGGTATACTGAACCCAAGTTAATTATTGCTGCTGTAAGCAGAAAAGGATTGATTGACTGGAAGAACTAGGGTTTTAAGACAAACTGAAATGAGTAGAGCATCAGCCAAGACCACAAACAACAGAATACCATGAAGGTCATCCATGGCTATGATGGTGCTGGCCAGTGAACACTAGGTTTTTACTAGCATAGAGACTGACTCCCATACTTTTGGCTAGGGATACTTGAACGTACTGCCAGAACTCTTCTAAGGCCATGTCTCCTGCAGAATGAATACATCACTGCCATTTTTTCAGTGGCTAATACAAATACCAAGACAAGTAGATATTATATCATAGAGGAATATCCTAAGTGAAAGGAGCAGGGAAGAAAGCCAGCTCCTGCAGATTTCAGTTCTGCTAACTGTAGAGCATCTATGCCTACCATCAAGACTTTGAAGATGATGAAAATGCACTAGAGAGCAAGGCAGATGCTAATGAAACAGCTAGATATCTATCAGAACAATGACAATGTAACCTAGATATGCCTATATAGGATAGCTCCAAAGCCTTTCTAACAGTAAATTATTTGAGGTGCTATTCATGGAAGAAGCTAGAAATATCCTAGTCCTGAGATAATTTTTGCTACACTCTTACCTTTTCTAGTAACCATGAATAACCCAGAACTTGGGATAATAGATAATAGTTAATGAATAAATGGATAATATTTAATCAAGTGATTTGAGAAAATTATCTCAAAAGTTAATTGTATACTCTCTGCTTCAGTTTTGTTGTTTACTAAAAGTGAGTGGCTTATGTCTATAATGAAATGATGCATAGACTAAATAAGATAGTGTAGGAGTTTAAAACAGTGAGTCCTAGGAAGAACTCAATAAATGTTCTATTTTATTCTATATTCATTTGTAACATGAAGCCTATTTTTAACAACCTCACCATAATGTGTAAGTTTAATTTCATTAAAGGACAACCTTCAATTGCACAGAAAGGTCAGTCATTTGCTACTTTGGTTATAGCAAGAAAAAAAGAGAAGAAAGACACTATTTTATCATTTTCAAAAGATATGTAGGATAGATTACTTCATTTGATGTAAATGTAATGGTTTTATAATAATTTTTTCCTAGAAGAAAAGTTAGAGGTAAAAATACATAAACTCTCTAAAATTTAATTTAAGTACAATAACTGCCAATATCATAATAATAGTAATAATCTCAAAACTTCAATTTCTCTGGATATTAGTGCATATGGCAGAGATATGTGTCACCATCAGTCTTGACTTGAAATTATATTATACTTTACACCTTCATTGTGATCCCTGTGGCAGTATGAGCTCCTTGAGGATCAGAGACTCATCAAAAAAAATCATATATTGAAATAAAAAGTGGTAATATGTTAGTCTATAAACAATAACATCCAGAATGCTTTTGATAATAATACATTTCAGTTAGCAAACATCTACATAAAGATTGCTTTCTACAAGACCAATGTTATCTTAGGTCATTATTGCCATTTGGTACACTCATTCCAAGTACAGGAAACACCTCCTTGGACTCAGGCACTGAGAACATTACAAGATAAACCAGACACAGTCCTTTTTGAAGATTGTAGACTAATAGATGATGATATTTAAATTTGCATTATCAATGGCAAAATTAAAATGTGATTTGTACTCCATGTGGTTCTTTTAACTATATTATGAAACAAGACAAAAGAGGAATTGTAGCTACTGACTGCATCTGTGTTTAGGAAAAGAAGTGATGATCTCTCTCAGTCACAGGAGCACATACTTTTATCAACCTATCATTTGTCTCTGTCTCATGTTTTGCAACTTCATGAAGCATGCTTTGTGTATGAGTATATATACAAGAAGTTACAAAATGGGCTAAGTACCCAGGATGTGGGATAAAACAAATACATGGTCTATGTTTGTGAAAGGATGCTGCTCTGCACCCATCAATCAACCATACCACTTACAAAACAATATGGTGCCTCCAATTTGTAGAAATGAACTTGTAAAAGACACACACACATGTATATATGTATTATGTATGTATGTATATATGCATACATATATATATATATATATCCAGAGTGATCATTGTTTTCTCTTTATAACAGTCTCTGGGAAATACTAGCATCTTAAAAAACACAAACATCTGTGTCTCAGCACATCACCCAACCGCTTGAGTAAACACTACAGAGACAGCACTGAGAAAGGCACTGCCCAAGCAAAAGCTTCCTGGAGGAAAACAGACTTGCAAACACCGTGACTTCTCCTACAACACCAGAAACAAGGTTCTCTTGTGTCTTGCTTTAAAGACTTTCATTTTAAAATGAGATTTTGATCTTTTTATCAGCAACAGCTAAATCTCTGTTGAGCTACAAAACACGTTTTACAACGGAGATTAGTGTGTTCTGGCTTCTTGTGGGTTTCTGCAGCTGCTGCTTTTGAGAGGGAGTGTTTGCTCTCCATGCAGGAAGGAAGAATTTCTGTGAAAGGAGGAAAATTTTCTGTTTGCTATAGTCAGGGCATTCTTATTTCCTTCTTATAATCCCAGAACTTGTTTCAAGTATCTTCACGTGCAAAATGCAACAGCACAAGGGTTTAAACTCACAGTTTCAATTCACTGTGATAGAAAACACAGAATTAACTAAAAATAAACCAAGACAGATGATGCCAGGCACAAACCAGGCCAAGGTGTTTTCACTTCATTGTTGCCTGACACCATCCACACAAAAATGCTAGCATGAAAGATTCACAACACAAATAGTCCTTTTTCATTTCCTTTTGCATAAAGTAAAATATATTAGCCATCTCATTGATGTCATCTTAAATTTTCAAAATATCTGTGTCTTTTTGATGCAACATAAAACTTCAAGAAAGTAAACTCAAGTGGTCCTAAGTTCAATCCTACACACACACACACACACACACACACACACACACACACACACGCCTGTGCACACCAGGGATACTGCAATGCCTATGAATTTTTAAATACACAGAATGCTAAGTTTTGGCAAAACATTATTTGCATATGAAGTAGAATTAGAACTATTTAAAACTACATCTTTAGTGGGGAAGATCATCTGTAATAAATGTGGTCATTTCCCAAAAACTTAGCTAGAAATTTTATTAGACTTGATAATAGATTAGAACAAAGAAAACTTGAAGTCAACCATCTTCTTCAATAGGTTTACATATTTTGCTGCGTTTAGATTCAAGTTCAGTGACTGCAACCAAGATCAGTTGGTTCAGAGTTGCAAGATACCAGAGCAGTACCTTTGTTACCAAGTTTACAAAGATGATAAAGTGAAGAGAGGAATTCATTGAACTTCCATGTTTATTAGATACAATTCTTCCACTTATGTATAAGAACATGTAGGGCCAGACATGATGCAACATCCCTTTAATTCCAGCACTAGGAGGTAAAGGCAGGAGCCTGCTCTACACAGGAGGTTCTTGGCCAAGGAGGGTTAGTTAGTAGAGGCTGGAAAGACAAAGGAGTGGCTCAGCAGTTAAGAGCACTGGCTATCTTCCAGAGGACCTGGGTTCCGTTACCAGCACCAGCTAGGCAGCTCACTACCATTTCTAACTCTCATTCTGGGTGATCTAACACCATCTTCTGCCCTCTATACATGAAGGCAAAACACTTTGATTTTATACATAAAATCAAAATAAATAGATCTTCATTAGCATGTTTAAGTTTAAAAAAAATTAAGAATAAATTTTAAATTAGTTCATGTGCAAAGAAGAAAAAGTCACTTCAAGATCCAGAAGCTGATCAAAGCTGCCATTCTCCCTCCTTCACGGTCTGGGGCATCTCAGCACCTCTAATGCCCCCCACCCCCACCCCCCACCCCATGCATCACCCTCACTGTTCTATGTAGACCTCATGGGCAGGAAAACTTTAAGTTCAACTCCTTTATACGAGAAATTAAAAATAAATTTTTACTAACATGGACAAGGCAGTAAGCAGGCAAAAGTCACAAATGGAATTCACAGAGCTACACCTGATTCCTATGTGCATGCCAGCAGCACAAGGCATTACACAAAGCCTTCACCATAAGTAGATGACTCCAGAAGCTGGGCCACGTGATAGCTTTGCACCTAGACTCTGCCAACTCTGTCAGGTAACTGTCCTTCTTATCAACTTAGCTACCTCTAATGCAATACCATTGTCATTTAAAATATTCTTTGTATATTACTCTCAATCTCAGATATTCAAAAAATATTGACAGAGACAGGAAAAATACACCACTGTCCTTATAAAAGGCATTTCTAACAGGCACATACCAACATGTAGCAACGATTCACTGGGAGGCAGGTTATTCTTCAACACCAAATGAAAGCAACAAATTCCCTGTTCCACACAGTAAACTCTGCTGGTTTATACTTTCTCAAATTGATTTCCACTGCCTTGAGCTAACATAGCTTATGGGTACCAAGTTTTCAAAGGAAATGTAAGAGCGTCTTTATATTACACCACTTAGTTTTAGTATTACTGAAATTGTCTAAACGTCTTGCCCAGCAGGGAGAAAAGAATACTTCTTATAATTCCCATCAGGGAATAGTTAATTATTTATTGAATGCCATCTATGTTAAGGCACTCTGCTCTGGGAAAAGCAAAATTGCATAAGAGTGTCCTCTGATACCTCAGGGGCAAGTTTGGAAAACAAAACCTAAGTGCTTCATTTTAAAGAAGACAAGAAATAGTAGAATAGAGCTTGATTAATTACCAAATGAAAAGACAAATGACTGAAGGTTGGCAAAGGATGAAATGGGAATTAAATAGCCTTGGACAAATGAATTTGGAGAGCTTGAGAGAATTGGTGAGGGCAACTTAGTGAGATTAAACTTTGTTTTGTAGACTAGTGGATAGAACAGACTAGCACTGTTAGGACCGTGAGCAAGAGACAGGAGCCAGAGTGAAGCGCAGCAAGTGAGCTGAAAGAGCTCTTATGACATGAAGGAGATTTACGGTAGAAAGAAAGAGGGCTGCAGCTCCTGGGTGCTCAACTAACACGTCTGTATTTATTCTGAGGGCACTGGAGAGATAGCACAGCAAACTGGAGATGCCAAGGACTGAGAATTTGAGACAGTGATTACAAAGTGTGTCCCCACAAAAAGGTTACCAACATTTCAACAAACATCTTAGGACTGACTCAGGAGCCCCTTCCCTGGTCTACTGAATTGGAAATATCCAAGTTGGAGCCCAGTATCCTATGTTTCAACCAGCATTTTAGATAATTCTTTTATTTATGTTTGAACATTAGTGATTAAACAAATTAAAATTACTAGTGGGTATATGAGAAACACAGGGTACCTGGACTCATAGGCCAAATGCCAATGCAAACCTCTCAGGTAGCACCCAGTCAGAAAGGCTGTTAACAAAACAGCACTAAAAAGTGTCAGTGAGGATGCAACAGAAAATACGACCAAATGACCCAGAAATTGTGACTCTATATCCAAAGAAAACAAAACACAGCTTACTGAACTATACCTACATTTCATGGTTACTGTAGCACCACTCACAAAGATAAAATATATATAATCAGTTGTGGTACCTAGTAGTGGATATTTGGATAAAGACAATTTCATAGGTATATAAACAATGGAATATTATTTTATTCAGTCTTACAGCAAAATGTCTGGATGAGGGTAAAGGGCTTATGTTAAGTATAATAACAGGCCCAGAAAGACAAATAATGTATTTTATTTCATGAATAGAAACTACAAGAAATATAAATGATCTCAAAGTAGACCATAATAGAACTGAATGGGATATGGATCACTACTAGGGAAGACGGAAAGGTGAGGGGAAGGGAGTACCAAGCTGTCAATGGGTACCAATGGATAGATATGGGAGGAATGCATCCTTACTATCATCACTTGTGAGGAAGCAGAGGACAGGTACACAGAGCCTCTCAGAACAGATAAATAAGAAATATGTGAGCACATGGAGGAGCTATTTTTTTCTGAGTGGATGACTCCACATTATCTATGTACACTGAATTGTCAAACTGTACTCGTCGATGTACACAACTATTATTCCAATTGAAAATCAATAAATTCATAAGTAAACAAAGCAAATTATACAATGTGACTGCTCAGAGTGATCAAAAGACTGTGAGGGCAGCATGGCAGGCAGACACAGCATGGTCTTTGATTTCCCAGTTAAAGACTAAGGAGAAAAAAGGAGGAAAATTTTAAAAGTATGTTCTGTTTGACAATTAGGAGCACTTCAAGGCTACCTTTGAAAGCTGTATGCTGGAAGAATGGCTCTCTGGTTAACAGTAGGTACTAACGTTGGAGAAGCTGAGTTTGGTTCCCAGAATTCACATAGAGCAGTACAAGGCCAACTGCAGCTCGCAGACGTCCAAAGCCCTCTGCTGGCTTCCAGTGCATCTGCACTCACATACAGGTAAGCACACATACAAATAATTAAATAATAATTTAAAAATAATAAAATTGAACCTTCTTCTTAAGGGTTCATTTAGGGTTTCTGAGATGCTAGTCATCAAATGCAATGTAAAATGGCTACATCTATGTGGAAATTACAGTGAACTGTCCTTTCTGCTCCTTCTGGGTAAGATAAAGGCTCCTCAACACTGACTACATGTCAGGAATTAATGACAGAGAGATACTATTTCTTGAAGACCTCTCTCATCATACTTTTCATATGGATCATGAGTCAGGAAATATTATTTCCCTTTTCTTTAGGTAGGAAGAGTAAAGGTGTAAGAATATAGTAGAATAACTACAATCACTGGGTCCCTCAGCTTTCATGTAGCATGTACCAAGAAGACCAGGAATTGTGAGGTAAAGGGGGGTTTCATGACTCTTCAAAAGTCTTCAGGCTGTCTATATAGTGAGGGACAATGATTGGCATATATGTAAATGGTTTTATTTTGTTTATTCCTTAATTCATTTTCTATTTGTAGATACTAGGGGTGTGAGGGTCTCTTACCTGACCTTAGGAAATAAGGTCTCTAATTCCAGCTGGATGTTTGCAGTCCAGAAGAAAAAAAAGAGGGGAGATCACAAGGTACTCACTGCCCTAAAGAATCTATGGGAAGGAGGTGAGAACAGAAGGAAAATAACAGTTCCACTTATTTCTCCCTGAGCTTCCCTTTATATAGACATCGAGATTCTGACCAAGATTCTACGTATAGCACTCTGAAGATATTACACAGTGGGCAACCTTGCAAGCTAGTCTTAAATTACAATTCTGAAGTACATAGCACTCAATGGGAAGGCCACAGCATAGTGGACAGGCCCCACCAAGATGTCCTTAGAGCCTTCTGCAAAAACTGAGCAGCTGAGTTTCTACCCACATGGACGACCTGGAAAGGCCAAGGAAAGGGAAAATATTTCAGAAAAGCAGTAGGGGCAACCTGATGTTTCTCAAATTGGGTAAAGCCATTCATGAAATACAAAACCCTGGGGTCAGCTGTACAGAGCAGCAAGGCCCTGGAGCTTGGAGAAGCCCATCTTCTCTTCCTACACTGATAAGCAACCCAACCCTAATTCATTGCCTTTCTTATCTTTGGTGTGCTCTTTGGCATTTCTATGACTTTGACTACTCTTCAGGAGTGAGCAAGGGACCTTAGGACTACTAAATTCAACTGCAGAGATAAGAGGTAGAAACTCCATTATTTCTGTTTGTATATGTGTGGGGGGATGGGACACAAACAGATTCAGACAAAGCTGAAAAGTAATGACAGGTTGGTTTTGTATGACCACTACACCGTCACAAGGATGCTCACAAGAAATGCTATCCCAGAGACATCACTGGTCAGACCAAATTTTTAACTGTATCACACTGTTTTTGCTACTGTTAACATCCAACAAGTGGGTGTTATTGAGCAAACCAGATGGGTTAGTTACAGGAATGAGGAGGAGAGGATGAAGAGGAAACCCCATACCTTTCCTATAGGGTTGAACTGTAGATATCTTCACTCTCTGGGCAGAATATAGTAGCAGTTCACATACTTACTGTTAAATATTTCTATGAGAAGTGCAGGTAATATGAAGCCTCCTTCTGGAAAGAAAAATGACTCACTTGGCTCTTCAGTATTCTAGCTACCATGTGAAGTGAAAAATAGACAGCACTCTGAGACATCAATAGACATCAGTGAATTCAAAAGGCATACTATTATACTCATTCTTAAAATGGAAGCACTAATAATCCAAAATAACTCCATCTCCAAATCCACAAGACAAAAATCCCAACTTTCTTCTAAAATTTTCAATTTGGCCTTGGACTTCTCTGTGCAGAGTACCCAGCTGTCTGTTTGGGAAGCATCTCCCATACATAAGCAACAGAGAACAGGACATACAGACTAGCAGAAAGGGAAACCAAGCTGAATGAAGGATAATTCTAAAAGTTAAATGTTCTGTTTTTCATGGAATTGTGAATTTCAGTACTAAAACAATTGTCTTAAGGTATAAAGGATTTTAGAGGCTTCCCAGGATTTGACAAATTATTTTTTCTCTGGTAAGATATTACCCCAGAGGGCCACCATTGACAGTGAGCATAAGTAAATGTGACCTCACTTCCTGGGTGGGCAGAGCCATGGGACAGGTCAATACAGTAGACAGATCTACCACACTTTGCATATGTTTGAGATTTATTCAGTTTTTCAAATCAACACCACTGAACAGATACTAGGATGTAGTACTAGTACAATGCCTGTAAATTTTTTAAAAAAAATCTTTCAGGGAGTTCAGAGAGGTAAGGGTTGGGAGGAGTGCTTTCAGTGTTCAGGATACTTTACATCTGTTGCTCAGCTGGAAAGACTGTTAAAAGGCCATTAGAACCTTAAGGTAACAGACCTCGAAAGCTATGACAGGCATGGAGCAATTTGCTGTTTGTGTTAGGAGTATCAGCCTCAGCCACTTCCTCCTCGTGGGCTGAAAACAGCTTCTGTCATGAGCCATGAAAATCAATTCCACAGTAAGCAGACTGAAACAGCTGAAGGTGGTACCTACAGGCAGGCGCTGCACAGCAGAGCCTCCTTCTGGGCATCCGTGGCACCTTGCAGATGTCCCAAACAGTGCTCTCTAGCAGATCTGGAAGCTGTCAGCAGCCTGGAACTTCCAGAAACCTTCAGGCTTATCTTTTTGGACACTGGTTTTCTCTAATGCTTAATTAGGTTAAAATCCAAATTGTCACCCTGAATGAAGATAGCTTTCTAACATGTCAGGCTGCACAAAGCCTGCTCTTGCCTATTTGTTCCATTTTCTGCTTTCCCAGATTATAGTAATTGTAAAACAGGCTCATTTTCTCCCCCCAGATAAAACAGCTTCAGAGACTTTTATAATATACAGGACATTTTATAACTTTGTTTCCAACATAAGGCCATACTTTTAAAAATATAAGTATTTCAGAGAGTTAACAATAGTTTTGTCAAGAGTTATGCTTTATAAACGAATGGTTAGAAATGTCAAAATTCATTTGAAAACAGTTACAGCCTTTTCAGTGGTAGAAAATTGCATTCAAGCAAAAAATGCAACCTTGATTTCCACATATGATTAAGGTCATTCTAAGCAATGAGACTGCCAATAGCCAACCTTTTGCTCACTGAAAATCTTTTATATCAGATTCTAGGTAAAGAAGAAATTACTACCCAAATCATAGTTGCTTATTCATGTGACTTTCTATGATATTGATTACCTTCACATCAATAACCCAGGCATAGAAACTGACTCAAATTCATGTGTTAGATACTTTTTTGTTAAAATAAAAATGCACAATTTCCTCTTTTTTTGTCATGAATATCAGATTCACCAAACATGTTTTTAGCTCAAATTTAAATTTAAATTTGGAAACACAGAATAATGCATTTGTATACCTCTTCAGAGCACATAATGAATAACTGGAAGCAATGCTCAGATATCTCCAGGTTATTGTTTTTCTGACAGAAAGGGAGTAAGTAAGGATGAAGAGCTTCCTCCTAGCAGATTTGTGGGTAGAGGACAGAGGTCTGGCATTCTAAACAGCACTTCATACCAGGTTGGACTGACCTTCAGAGGAATCACATGATAATGAAGTGAAAGTAATATATTCTTCATTGCACTCTTATTAAAAAAAAAAAAAATCAGCCTAAGTGTTAAACATTCTACTTGAACCCTAGATGGCTAACACCAGAATAAAATGGTGCCATGGAATCATGTGAGCAGTAAAATTACAATACAAGCTTTTCACACATTAGCACCTGATACTGTAAAAGTAAAGTCTTTGTGCCAAGTTCAAGAAAAATCAATGGCTGGAGGAGATCACCAATCAAAGGTGATCAAGAAGCCTCAATTTACAAAGGAGTGATAGATGAGATTAGGAGTGAATTCTAGCTCTTCAGATGAAGTTCTAAAAACTTTGAAACCCTTGATTAGGCAAATAAAAAAGGGCAGTCACTAAGAAAATCTTGATTTATTTATAGGTGACTTATACTTACAGCTTAACCAAACCTCTGTCATCTTAAATCAATTTGTTGGTATGAATAGGTGTAGAGATCTGGAAGGTAACTAACATGAAGAAAATACAAGGATCACTTGTTTTATAAGCTTGTTTCCACACTTGTTTCTTTTATAATAAACCAATACACTGAACTTTAAGAAAATAGAATGGTTAAGTCTTTTGAAAAAAAAGCCAAAACCTTAGCACTTGTACATTTCACATTTTGTTTCATCAATCATGAGGATGAAAAAAATATTATGAAAGGCAAACAGCTATAGGACAGTAACTCCTTTTAATTTTTTCCAGATAAAGGTTAAAGCTTCTCACTGGTATGTAGCTATGTTTCATGCATGGAGACCTTTTTGAAGTTCACCTCACAAGTGTTACTGACTTAAAGCTATTCTGACCTATTAAGAAAATAAGTGAAAAGTATTCATTCATCTTCAGAAGACTTCAAAAGGCTTTTTCCCCTGCAAAGGAAAATAGTTGCCTCAAACTCAGCACTACTTTATGAGACAATATCCAGAGTTCCTTGGGATCCCTGGAGGAACACTGGTCCCTGCATCACAACTGTCCTAGGGGTACAGAAAGAGGAAGGCAATTTCTTAAAACTCTAAGAACTGTAATAGGGGACTCTCTTGCCAATGATGCAAGTGTGAAGCCCTGGTGGACATGATCAGAATGGATCTACTAATCTGTAATTAGATACATTCAAAAATAAAAAATGACCAGCTCTGTATATAGTCTCCTTACATATGAACCCAGAGAATGGGAGAAAATGGCTAGTTCTGACCTGGAGGCCAGTGTGGAAATAAATGAAAGAGGAGGCAAAGGGGTAAAATTCCTTCAGAGGAGATAAAAGGACGCATATAATAAGACTCATATGTGCAGAAAGAAAGCACGTCAATTTAGCAAGGAAATATAGGGACCATACAGTGATGGAAACTTCTAATTCTGTTGTCCATTTCCTCATCTAAAGCAACGAAAAGTGTCCCTTTACTAGTGATGACACATCATTGGCCACAGCAGGTAAAGTCCTTTGGGTTCCAGGAAGAGAAGATAGCAGTTTTCCTCAACTTCCCCAAGTGGCCATGGTATAATCTTGAAAACAGAAAATCCAGAGAGATAAACAGTGCAATCTAGAGTATCAGAGTACTATCTGGATGGATCAAGGTAGAAAATACCACAAAAAAAAAAATATTATCTGGCATTTAGCTGTTTGTGCTGGCAGAAGTATATATTTAAAACCCACTTTGCAGAGAACTCAGTTTTGCTCAAAGACAAACAATAGTGGCATCATCAGGAACATTCATTCATAGGCACAAGCTAGTCTTCCTCAATCAGGCACACTGTGAGACAGGACTCAGACATTTGCTGCAGCCAGCCCTATAGAGAAATGAACACATGGATGGAGTTTATGGAGAAGTCCTGATCCAGATTATTGGCTTCTTACTACAGAAGCACATTGTGATAGTTTCAAGAAGGGAGAGAAAGGAAAGAAGGAGTCCGAATGGTGAGGAGCACACAGAGAGGAGTTTTATGTTTGTCATTATGCGTAATGATTCCATGTACACCTCCTAAGATGACCCAGGCTCTCTATAATTTTCAAGAGTCAACTATTAAATTTTTAAAAATTGTCAAGTTTTACAAAACTGGGTGTTGCTTCTCATCCCTCTCCAGGACAGGTTAACATTTGTCAGTTTACCAATGGCCAGGGTTAAGAAATATCACCAAAAATATCTACTTGATTCATACAACCTAGGCAGTTTCTCTCAAATTTCTATGTCACCAGTCAACTGGGGGGGGGGTGTTCTTCTTAAGATAATACACATTAGCAAAGCAATTCATTGACCATTGGCTACAAAACTGGTGTGTAACTATCACTACTCTCCCTTTGAGCCAGGTTCCCTCCCCTTTCCCTCTCTTCCCAGAATGACCACAGAAAGCAATTTTGCAATCAGAAGCACACTTCTCACTAGTGAATATATAGATGGGGAAAACAATCCCGTTTGGTGCCTTTGGCATCGACTCCTGGGGCTCTAGCAGCTGTCTTGTCCCCATATGGAGATAGATGCCTTAGCACAGGATCTGGGAGCAGAACAGAGGAGCAAAGGCCCCTGCAGACAATATAAACAGACAGCTTTCTGACTTCCTTCTCCCTGACCGATGCTGGGACTGTTGCTGTGTAAAGAAATGGTTGAATAAACCAAAGTGAGGTGGGATGTTCTGTGACCTGCAGTCAAAAGTATCTCAACTGATAAAGATTATTTCAGGCACAGGCTTTCAGTAGCTTGTCTTTCTTAAGTGCTTATACTGGAATCTCTATGTGACTGAGTCTGGATTTTAAGTTTCTTTTAGTTAAAGTTTGTTTTTTTCTTCTCTGATAACCTCATTTGCCCCTCTTTTCTCCCCTTACCCTCCTCTAGGACTGTTCACTTCCTGCTTAGGGAGCTGAGACAGCATCTCAGAGGCCCTTCTCTCCCACTGGACCTCTAAGAATCCCCTCTCTAATCCATCTTCTTTACAGTGCTCAACAGATCTAAAACAATACTTCCATCATGTCATTTCGGTGCCAACAACCCATGGTGATTCCTGCCAGACTCATCTGAAGATGGCCAAGGATCTCCAAAAATCCAACCCCACCCATGCTGCTCAATATAATTTTTCATCACTTCCAAATAAATTCCTGTCTGTGTTGCCCTTTTCACACCCACCATTCACTCCACCCTGAATCCCCTTCTCTTGCCAAACACGCCTGTCCTTCAAGGTTTCTACTAGCCACTTACTTCTTGCTTCCTGTTCTAATGAATAATGAACTTTGAAATTTACATGATCCCCAAAATATATTTTGAATCCTAGGGAGATGATGATAAAATTTAAATAATTCTCTGTTTTGTTGAACAATTTAAATTTGTTTTTATACTACAACACAGAAACAAAACTTTATTAATGAAATGTTGTGATGTGCATGGTTGATTACCTAGCTACTGGTAATCTGATGTTTTCTGAGTATCACATCCAGCCCTACTTGAGAAATCTCTGTCAGCCACACTGTTATTGTTGGCAGTCTTCCACTGGCTTACTGATGATGATACTTTGTATACACACACACACACACACACACACACACACACACACACACACACACACACAAAACAGATAATTTTGCTAAAGTGCTGGCATTGCCTTGGTAAGTCAATGAATGTTTGAATGATTCCTGGACATTTATTTCTTTTAATCTCGCTCTCTCCCTAGCCCTCTACCCACTCACCTATACTGTCCACATGCAAAGTTATGTAAAGGATGTTTGATTGACTAATAGTCTTAGGCAGGACCCACTGAACCTAAATATTTTATGATTCCTGCTTCTACTTCCACAGTCAACACACTTCATTCAAGATGATACAAAACTTCTTATGTTTATATTCTTTCCTTCCAGTAATTTCTCTCAAACAAATCAAAGCAAGATTTCAAAACCATGGCCAATCTTGAAGGAAATATTTTTTTTCTAAGGGCCCCTTACTACTCTCATTAAAAGCCAGAGCCTTAGTAGGGAGTTCAAAGCATTCCAGGATCCAGATGGGCACTTAGGTTGTATGGGAGAGAAATCAGTCCTTTTAGGCATGAGTTCTTCCCCACTGAACAGTGTGTGTGTGTGTGTGTGTGTGTGTGTGTGTGTGTGTGTGTGAGAGAGAGAGAGAGAGAGAGAGAGAGAGAGAGAGAGAGAGAGAGAGTGTAGTGCATCCTTAAAATTGATAGAAGTGTCTAGGACAGACAGCTGCAAAGGACTAAGCATATTAATATTCTAGTCTCAGAGTTTGTGTCAGCCATGGCAAGCAGGACAGGCATAATGGGATCCTAGGCAAGCAGGTACCTCTTCCGCTTGCTCTTCCCCCAATCCTCCACCCTCCCACCCCTTCACCTCACCCCCTTAGCTAATTTACATTTAAAACAGCTGAGTGTGTAAACCTTGAGTATAGCATCTGTAAACTTTTCAGTCAAAGGGCCAAGCTGATAAACATAGGCCTGATATGCAAGCATCTATTTTTTGGGCAACTTATATTGCTAATTACCGCTTCTGTTCTGATTCTTTCATTTTTTTCTTTCTCATGCATCTTTTCTCACCACAGCGCAATACCACAGGTTCTTGAATTCTTCTCATGTTTTCCAGGGTTCTCTGTGGACATGTCATTTGTGCACATAAAAGGCCCTCTGTTTGGATGAAATGACTCCACATATAGGCTTGCCTTTAGTGCTACACACTTATCTCAGCTGGAATTACTAAGTTTTCAATGATACCCTGAGCTTCTTATTTTTTGACTGGGATCAAAGTTCCCTGGAACTGCAGAGCAAGCTCAAAGCATGGGGGATTAGACATGGCACAAGCACAGTAAGTACTCATCACCTAAATGAACAAAATCCTGAAGTCATCAGTAAGCTAGATGCTGTTTAAAGGTAGAATTGTTTCTATTTTTCTTTATTGCTGTTCCAAGAGTTCAAGAATAATGGTGCAATTAAAATCTTACTTTCCTCCAGATTAATGAAATTTAGAAAATTTTTCCATGATTTGCCACTATGAATGTCTTTATTCATATTTTCCAAACCAGACCTTTAAACTTTTTTGCTCTTGTTTTGTTGGCTGTTTTTTGTTTCTCTTGTTGCTCTTGTTTGTTTGGGGTTTGTTGTTGTTGTTTTTAAAGATGGGGTATCACCATGTAGCCCAGGCTGGCTTAGAACTGCAGCTCCCTGTCTCCACTTCTGAATGCTGAGATTACAGGCCCACCCCATTGGACTTGACAAGACTTTCCAAAGGGGCTAGATAAAACACTGGCACCTGGAAAATGGTAGATGATTGGTACAGTACTTAAAGTTAGGTCATATGCAGGAAAAAGATAAGGCAGAGCAGATTTTGGCAGGTAAAGTAAGATAACATTAAAATTTTGAAAATATTAAAACAGTTGTTTATACTTGCTAGACAGCTCCCTAAATCTCTAGCCTTGCTAGAACTCTTCAGAGATATGTAAATTATGGAATAATTATATGATGTTGGGTTTTTTATGTTTAAATAAGACAAACTTGGGTCAAATTATTTATCAACAATTATTTTACTACAAGTTTTACAAAATAAGTCACATAACAGTAAAGTACACTTTTGTATTTTACAAATGTCCAGAAGTTTAAATACTACCTATTTCCTTACATAAATGAATAGAATTTTTATAAGCATAATATTTTAAGAACAGAAAGCTGTGTACTTGGAATCAATTCTGATAGTGGCCTACATTTCTAGTCAAAAACTATTAAGAGACAATTCAATTAAAAGAAATAGGTCTTATGTAGAAAAAAAAAAAAGTGTGTGGGTCCTTAAACAATGGGAAGTTTTCCTCATAGTCACTTTGCTGAGCTGACTTTGTTGACAGGAAGCCCCCTCAGTCTACTCCTACAGCACAAATTTAAGAGGTGGATCACCTAATAACCTGGATTTCAGATGGTTTTGATACATGGGAATAGAGTAATTACTTTAGAAATCTAGTGATTTGCCAAGCCATAGAAAGAAAAACCGTGAAATTTAGCTAATTCATTTGTGACTCACTTTTTCTTCCAAAACTCTTTGAGGAACCCATCACTGACAATGTAGAGGGTAAAGATTGGAAACCTTTGAACAGGGCTGAGAAATGAACCTATCTAAAACCAAGACATTAAAGGTAAGATTGACTCAACACTGTTTTTTCACTTATGTTACTGCGACATCTGCATGGGAACTGAAAAGAGAATGTGTTAAACTGAAACACAGCCAAGCCTGTGTATGTGTACACTGCCTATATATAAAAACATATGAAGAATGTACATCCATAGGAATGTAAGGCCAGAATATGGACTGAAAACACAGGGTCACTAGCAGAATATGAAAAAAAAAATGCTATTCTTACATTAGATCTTGACATAAGTATTTGACATATTGGCATGGTAGAGAGAGTTTAGTGCTTTACTATTTATTTACTTATTTACTTATTTATTTATTTTTGAGAAAGGCTTTCCCTGTGTAGCCCTGACTGTCCTGGAACTCACTCTCAAACTCAAAGATCTACCTGCCTCAGCCTCCCAAGTCCTGGAATTGTAGGTGTGTGTCACAACCACCCAACATTTAATGCTTTCTTAATGTCCAACTGTACCCCAACTCTTAATACATCTGAGAGAGAAAGTAGGAAAGAACACTCATTAAATACAGTTGGTTTTAAATTTTATCATAGTCTGTGAAAATGGGACTTTGCTCTAGCTTCCATTCTTTGGATAATGATCTATTATAAGACTTGTTGGACTTGGTCAATATTCCAGGTTTTGACCAATGTCGATACTACTGCTCTAGTGGTCCACTAGACCCAATACACTGAGAAAAACTAATGCATATACTTTATATAACGAGATGGATAAAAAAACTGAGCTAGAAAATGACTTGGGAAATGATAGATGTTGCAACCCAATATAAAGTGAGCATTACAACTTGTGGAAATACATAAATAGACACATTGACCAACAACACACAAGAGGGGTGAAGAATAGGTCTTGTATGTGTGAATCCACCAAATGCTGGGGGCTTAATTCTGTATGGCAACTGTGGGCTCTGAAGCCAGTACTCCGGGGTTTGAGTTTCCTCCTAATACTTGTTAGGAATCACCCTTGGGTGGGTTACTTGAGTCTTTACTGTTGTCTTTTTATCTATAAAGTATGGCTAGATCTACTATATTCAAAATTATTGCAAAAACTGAGTAAATTAATATTTTTGAAGTATTTTATATTTAATTTGTTTTTTAATCAATATGTGTACACGAGTGTGTCATAGCCCACATTTGGAAGTCAGGACATGTCGAAAGAGTTCCTTTCCTCTTTTCACTGGGTATGTCCCACAAATCAAACTCAGGGTGTTAGATTTGGCAGGGGGTGCTCAACCAGCTGAGCCATCCAGCCTGCTGAAGCATTGTGTATAAACAGGTGAGGGGCACATCATTTCTATATATGAAGTGTTAAACAAAGTTACATTAGATAAATAGCAAAGTTAATCTGAAGTATAAAATATTATAAAGATCTCAAGAAAGAGAAATATATTAAAAAATCATAAAACAACATTCTCTGGATTCTCATTTATAAGGGTATTATGTTTCACTGTGGGTAGAAGGGGGTCAGGGTGTGAACATAGGTGTGAAAGTGTGGGTGTGATTACATGAATGAGTATGAGTCCACGTGAGTGAGAGAGTGTGGTGTGTCAGTGTCTGAGTGCATGTGAGCATATGTGAGCACATGTGTTACTACAGACATAGTACCCTGTGTGTGCAGTGCAAGCACTCTGCAGCTCATCTGAACCCCAGCCCAAGCACCTGTTGCCATCTGCTAGGGAAGTCTCAGAGATGTTCAGCACCAGCAAGAAGTGGAATTTACTGAACCTTGAGGGAAGAGTGAACCTTTGATCAGAAAGTCCCTAACCAAGTCCCTGGGGCTCTAAGCTGAGGATCTTCCCAGGACATAGAACAAGAGAAAACAAGCACGGCCATTGTAAGGGCTTTTGGCTGGATTTCTGGGAACACTCCTTGTACCACAGGAATTCCCAAGTATGAGAATGGATTGCTGAGAGAGGTCCAGAGTCTGCTCCTTTGGAGAACTTCCAAAAAGGAGAGTCCACCTAATTTGCCGACATGGGTTTAAAACCAAGGCTGAGTAAAGATTCAAGGTGCCAACTCCCTCCCTGATGTCACTTTCTAAGACCTAAAGTTTATATATCACCTATAGTGCCCTCTGAGCATCTCTCTAAGAGAAGAGAAAAGGGCAACACTGTTTTATAATTGTGAGCTTGCAGTAAAACTTCAAAAATGTTGAGATTTAATATAAAATCCTTATTTCTTCCCAGCTATTCTGCTAAGCAAGTGACTTGAAAACAGGGCTCAACTGTAATCTGGAGTCTGAGCAATAATTCTTTTAAATTCAAGTTTCCTGACAGATTAGCACATGCCATTTTTAAAGCAAAGCACTGCATGTGTAGGCAAAGCAAAGGAGGAAAGGAGTTTAAATAGAAAATCAGTCCACACTAACTCTTACCTATACTCTGATAATTAAATGTAAATATTACCAAGAGCTAGGGAACAGAGAAAGGCTGCGTTTATGTAATTGTGATTATTTCAAAAAACAATAGTAAAAGCAGTTTACTTTAGCACTCTGTAAAGTTTACTTTGGAAAAAAATTATGCCCCCCCCCCTAAAAACTCTTCAGTTATCTTGGAAATCATTATTTTCCTATCAAACGTACCTTTGACCCCACAGGACCATGGACCTTGACCCTGTCAACTGGCATTGGATGACTGTGCTTGAGACAGAAGTCCTCAGTTTGCATTCATTCTTGGCACAAGTCAGTTTAGCAAGGTGGGTATATTTTTGGCATGCAGAGCTATTAGCGGTCTGTGATTTTTAAAGCAGTAGGGAAGACAAAAAAATATACAACCAAAACCCTCTGTAGTTAAACTACTTTTAAAGTATGTGTACAGCCACTGCGAATGTTCTCCAGCAAAGTAATTGGTGACTACAGAAATTATTTACAATGTGCTTCTTCACTGATAGTCAGGCCCCCGACGGTGGTGAGGGTCAATGCTAGTCTCCTGGGAGTCTCATTACCTACTAAAGAATCCCGACGCAATTTTAAAATACTTAGCTGTTTTCTTGGTGGCGATAAGGTATCTAAAATCGTGATGGGAAATGCGTGTTTAAAATGGCCAGATTAGAGGAGAAAACGAGTTCCTACAAGCGATCCCTACTCCAAGCCTTTTAAAAGTTGAATTTCCTGAGATTTGGAGAGTTAAAAAGGTGAAGCTGATCTTTATCAATTAATTAAAAAGAATGAAATAACAGTAGACAAAGAGGTGGGAGGGTTAAGAAACTTCAGGAGCTGCAGCGCAGAACCTTTCTAGTCATTGATTAACAAATTAGGGAGTGCTGGAGTGGGGTGGGCGAAATCCCAGAGACTAAAGAGGAGTCTTCTAATTCACTACAGTACAGCTTCTCCAGCCTTCTTGACCAAGGGAACAGAACGCCTGGCTGCGAACTGAAAAAAAAAAAAAAGCTTCTACATAGAGCGCCGCGCTGTTTGCAATGTAAGAGCTTGGTTTATTTTCCTTTTCGCAATTCCTAGGTTGATAGAAATGTGTAAGTAAAGACCCTCACTCCTAGAGTTTGGAGACCCACCGTAATAAAGGGGTAATTACACAACGTATTAAAACTAAGATGTTTTAAGATATTTGCAAGTGTTTTCCATCAATCCACCAGTTCTTTGGCAAAACGCAGAGTCTGGTGGCGATCCAGCGATCTGAGGTCACTTAGGACTTCAGCTACTCGGTTTGAGCAGCCCGCGCCCTCACAACATCTCCAGTCTTCCCTTGGCCTCTTTCAGCTCAGTTCCCACTCGGCTAAAGGATTATCTGTCCCCGATACGTTTCATTCACTGAGCCCCAAGGAAGCTTGGGTTCGAACTAAAAGCCGGAAACACACACACACACACACACACACACACACACACACAGAGGCTGCAGCCCAAGTTGATGGAGACACACACACACACACACACACACACACACACACACACACACACACACACTGAGGTTGCAGCCCAAGTTGGTGGAGCCCGAAGGACTGCACACTCCGGGGGCTGGGGACCGAGAGCTCCGAGGAGGGAATGCTTGTGATCTGGCTAGCCAGGGACCACGAAGTGCACACCCCGGAGACGAACGCCCCCATCGGGTCATTTGCTTAAGTTGGCTCCGCGTGCGCCAGCCGGCCGAAGCGCGAGGCCGTGCTCCGGACCCGGCGCGGCGCCGGGTGGCCGGGATGTCTCCTTAGCCCGAGTGACCAACCGCAGTCGGGGAAGCACTGAAGCACCCTAACGGGAAAGCCCGCCCCAAATCTCAAGCAGGCAGACTACAAACCCTCACCCCACCCCACCCCCCTACACACACAACAGCCCTGGGACTCCAAAACTCAGATGCTGGGGATCCCTGCAATGTGTCCCCTTAATGGCCCGTCCCCAGCCCCGCAGCCAGGCACCCGGTCCCCGACTAGGAGCTGGAGAGCGGAGAGATGGAGTAGGGGAACCTCCGCGTCTCTCCACCGCCCCCGCCGGCGCGAAGGCGGGAGTGGAGAAGGCGCCACTCAGACGGTGACGACGAGAGTACTGCGGCCGCAGTTCTCCCAAGTTTGCACCGGCGAGGGAGAAGCGATAGGCGCCCCACTCCCGTTCAGCTCTCTGCCTCCTCTCCACGGTCCCCAGCTCTACCGGCCTCCCCGACCTCTAGGCCAGCCAGCCGAAGAGGTAGCGGGGCGCGGGAGCAGACGCAGGGAGCAAGGGAGAGGACCAGGGTGCTCCCGCGTGTGCACACAATGAGGCGGCCCGCATGCACACCTTCCTGCCGCCTGAGAAACGGGATAAGCCTTCGCCGCCCCGGTGCACGGACGCGGGGTCCCTGGAAGCCACCCTCAGAAAGTGAGCACCAAGTGAGCAACAGGGGGGAGGGAGAGGGCGCCCCACCGCCTCCCGAGGCTGCAGCGAACCCCCGGGCCCGCGCTTACCTGCGATCTCCTGGTAGGGGATGTCCGCTAGGCTGAATCCCTTGGCACCGTAAGCCTGGCGGACCTCGCTACAGCTCCGAGCCTTCACGTCCGCCGCGGCCAGGAGGGATAGAAGCAGCCCGGAGAGAGGAAGAATCACAGCGCGAATCCAAGAAGGCATGGTGCAACATGCAAGTCCACCTCGGCAAACCCCTGCTCCCTGTGCGCTCTTCACCTTGCTCTTGGAGCCGAAAGCCCGCCAGAGCCTGCGGCGCGCTCCTTAGCGGCTGCCCAGCGTCACCCCCTTCCGCCAGCCGAGGGGACGAGCCGCGCAGCCCTCTGGACTGCGCTCAGCAAACTTTTATAAGCCAGATGGAGGATGGCAAGCCAACCAGGGCTGGCTTGGAAATGCAGCCGGCTCCGCTAGCCGCTCGGAGAAAACCGTGCGAGAAAGGCGAGAGGAGAGGAGAAGGCAAAGAAATGTCTGTCTTTTTTTTTTTTTTTTTTTTTTTTTTTTTAAATACCACAGTGGGGGCGTTCAGAGCAGCGGTCCGAGTTCCGAGCCGCAGAGTCGAGGAGTGCTGCGAGCTCGTCTGGCCAGTGTGTGCGATGAAGGTGGGACCGGGCGCCGGCTCCCCAAGCAGGGAGATGGACAGGCCAGCGCGAGTGTGTCCGCGCGTGTTTGTGGGTGTGAGAGCTGGGCTTTGGGGAGGTGTGTGCGTGGAGGTATGTGATGGAGACGTACGGAATCCAGGGGAAACCTCCGCTTCACACAGACTGGGGAAGCCTGTGCGAGTCTTCTTGAAATAGGAAGAGAGAAAATCCTGGAGACTGACTCCGGAGGCAAGAGGGAAGGAGAAAGGAGGGGAGGGAGAGAAAGAGGAGAAACGTGCTACCCAGAGCACCGCCGAAATTCAGAGGCAGAATCGGCCGCAAAACCTGGAATGGATTGCGAACCATTAGAGGGGAGGAAAAGGATTAGAAACCCAAGGTCCCTATTTTCTCAATCACTTCACGGTCTCCATACCCATCTGAAATACTACCTTTCCTGACATAAATAAGCCCCAATAAAAAGACAAAATGTTTGAAGCGAGTAATTGTTGTGATTGCGCTGTATTTTTTCTGGAGATAAAGGACATGGCATTTCCAATTGTTGCTCCTGCCCCAGTGTAAGCAACACAAAGCCAGGGAAGAAATAAACACAGAAAAGAAATCCGGGAGCATATCAGAGCCACCACTCTCGGTGGCTAGCTGTTTTCTGCTGGTCTTAGTGTTCTTATTTTCTTAGAACAAGTAGTGAGTGCACATATTAGAGAGCCATATCTTTACTCCCCCAACTCTCTCTCTCTCTCTCTCTCTCTCTCTCTCTCTCTCTCTCTCTCTCTCTCTCTCACACACACACACACACACACACACACACACACACACACACACACACACATACACAGAGACAGAGAGGAACAGAGAGACAGAGAGAGAATGACTTACATTACATCTATAAACACTTGATCATTAGGCTTGGTTTCTCAGTGTATGGAGGTGCAATAATGGCAGAGAAGCAACCACTGGGAAGGGCATGGTGTCTTAAATATTCTCAACACACTTACCTTATTTTTTTTCTTCCAAATTCTCAGAATCTTCAAATGGAGAACCTACTCATTTTCTTCTTCTAGTTCTCTGAAATGGGATGAAAGTGGAGATTTGGGGGGTTTAACTAATTTCTGTGGGTTTTCTTATGCTAATAAGCATAGAGATCCTGAAACTAAGGAAACCTAATAACTGGGGACCTGGAAAACTCCCGAAGTCTGAATCTTTCTATTTACCCCATGTACACATCATCAACCTCATTCCTCTCCAATAAGTCCTCTTTAACCCATCACAAGAAGACTCAAGAAGAGCATCCAGACTTATTTTAGAAATGCTTTTAAGATGAAGCTGTACTTACAGTATGGTAGAGTTTTTGCTTTACCAACCCAATGTCTTGTGTTCTATCCCCAAACTCATACAAACACCAGCACTGGTATCACAAAGGCAAGATGAGTTTATCCTCCCGAGGAGCTTGAAGTCTAAGGCAGTCCCTGTCTCAGAGGGGATGGTAAGGGGGCTACAGAGATGGTTCAGGGAAGAGCACACACTATTCTCACAGAGGACCAGAGTTTGATTCTCAGCTTCCAATTCATGTAGCTCACAAACAGCTGTAATTCCACTTCTAGAAATATCTGACCTCTCTGGCCTCTTCGGAATCCTTCACTCACAGGAGCATCTACACAAAACACAAATTTAAAATGTTAAGGAGCTACCCAGCAATCCTGAGGAGATGCCAAAGGTTGTGCTCAGGATCACACACACACATGTGTGTACTGGCAAACACCTGCATGGAAACACATATGCATCTATTATTTAAATTTTATTTATTATTATTTAAAGACTGGCTAACTCTTGTGTTTAATGACCAGTCAATACAACTATATAGCAGAAGGCTACTGTAGCCATTATAGAGACTTGTAACAAGGCCAGCCAATGCATAGAAAGTTACAAGTCTCTCCAGCATAAATAGATGAACTTAAATTTATCGGAAAGGGTCAAACAGTTTAGAGTTTGTGAACTTCAAAGGATTAGGTAATTTGTCTAGCGCACTTATTGTGTAATGCTGCACTGTTTGGAGTAGTGTTTAAAAAGCAAACTTAGAATTCTATCTGGGACAAACCTTGATGAGGAATTGAAATGAACATGCAGTATTATAGAAATTCATACAAAAGACCTGACTAGAAACAGAGATCATGACTTAGAAATGTTGGCCAAGAACTTGAACACCAGCCACCATTGTTTATACTAAACACAATAAGGAAAAAGAATATTGAAGAATATTATACAAAGGAAGCAAAAAGAGAAGCAAGAGAAAATTCAGGAGGAGGTACGCATAGTACTCTGTAATCATGCAAAGAATTTAAGTGTTTGAGTCTTAAAATAGAAGGATTAGAAATGGGAAGAATATAAAGATATGTTTTGTGTGATCTGGTGCTTGGTTTGGTAAACAAGAACAATGATTGAAATATTGAGGTTGGTCATGTTGGAGATGCATGTTATGGGCACTGAGACACTGTTTCCAACCCACCTTCCCACCCTGGATGCTTTACAGAACCCTTGGAGAACTAATATAAATGGAACTTTAGAGACTTCTAATTTTGGAGAAAACAATTTGCTCTTCCACAACCACAGGTGGCAGGCCTTTGTCAATCAACCTGAAAAATGTGTTTGTGGGCCATGTGCTCACCCCAAGAAAGAAATCTAATTTGGCCCAGTCACTGATGGCTGTCCTTTTCCTGGTCAACTAGATATTATGGAATTGGGAGTGAAGAAACCGTTTCTGACCAAAATTATTTAAGATGAAATTTCTAAGAACTATTTTTTCTGACTAAAAAGCAAGAGAAACATACGAGAGCTGACTAGGTAAAAGAGCTTACTGATCTTTCAGGAGATCCAAATTTACTTCTCAGCACTCAAATCAAGGTAATCACTGGGTCCCAACTACTTGTAACTCTAGTTCATGGAATCCAATGCCCTCTTCTAGCATTTGTGGGCCTTCACACACACACACACACACACACACACACACACACACACACATATAAAAATTGGCTGGCTATGTTTATGTCAACTTGACACAGGCTGAAATCATCTGAAAGGAGGAAACTACATTTGAGAAAAGGTCTGGGTAAGATTGGGCTGTAGGCCATTTTCTTAATTAGTAATAGAAGCAGGAGGGTCCACCCATAGTGGGTGCGGCCATCCCTGGCATATCGGTTCTGGGTTCCAAAAAAATGGAGGCTGAGCAAGCCATGAGGAGCTATTATCTGCATCAGCTCTTGCCTCCAGGGTCCTGCCCTGTTTGAGTTCTTGCCCCAAGTCCTTTCAATGATGAACTGTTAAATGTGAGTGAACTGACTCCCTTCCATGATGAACAGAGATGAGGAAGTATAAGCCAAATAAACCCTTTCCTCTCCCAAGTTGCTTTTGGTCACTGTGTTTCATCACAGCAATAAAAACCGTAAGGTTCTTTTCACCTCAGCCTCTTGACTCCTCAGGCCTAGATGGCTATATTGAGAATAGGAAAAAGAAAACAAGCCATTGCTAACAGAGACAATGACAGAAAAAAGATGGAAATACTCAAGGTTTCTGCTTTCCTATCCAAGTCACCTCCCCAGCTCCAGACCTCTCATTACATAATCAATAGTATCCTGCTGCTTATGTATACAACCATTTGGGTTTTCTGCTTTTTCAAATGAAAACAATATAAACACAGACACCAATCTAAAGTCTGAACAAGAGAAATTGAAGCCAAGAGACAAACAGAAGAAAACAAATTGGAGGTAGCATTGTAGAATCCATGTTGGGAGATTTTTCCAGCAAGGAACTAATTGCAGTGCACATCAAAGACAGAGGTACTGGGAGCATGATAAAGAGGCTTCCAGGAAACCCCAGAGAAGCATTAGCTTCATCCTGTCCTGTGTACCAGGCCAAGTGGAATTACATGTAAAATGGGCAGAAAAAAGATAAAAATATCAGGAACAAAGGCTCAGTGCTTTGACCATGCAGACAGTGGGCTTTTCCACAAGAAACATCTAGACTTTACAGAAGATGGACACTGATATTAAAGAAACTGAAGTGCAGTCTCATTCCCCTTAGTATATTCATTTAAATTTTTTCTTCTCTTTTCTACACTATTCATATTTTCTACAGAATATTCAGTTTTTAATGAGAAAACATATTGTTTTGAAATGAATATCATACTTTTAACATGAGTGTATTTGATATAATTCACAAAACAAAATAAAATACTTACATTATCTCATACATGTAAAATAAACAGCTACTAACGTTTTTCTTCTGTATAAGATAAAACCTTTAACCTATGAAAATGTTATTGTAACTTTCAAGACTTGATGAAATTGGATTATAATCTCGAATACTAAAGAAAAAATTAAAAACTAGCTTGGGACAAAAGAAAAATAAAGAGATAAACTTTAAAATTGTTTTGCTCAGTTGTATTATCTTGTGAATGAGAAACTGGTTGAATTTTAGCTCTTATTTTTATGTGTTTTAGATCAAAGTGGGACAAATAAGTTCAAAGGGAATCTTATAAAAGCAAAGAGATGTACTGTGAGTTTCTATTCCACATGGTAGCTTCTCATACATCGAAATTGCTGAGTTAACCTGCCTCTTGAAAAGCAGGTTTTGCTAGGAAAACATCATGAAAAACTCAGCAGTACCTGGGCAATGCCCATTTAATAAAAGTTAGTTGACTTACACCAAAAGAAAAGCTAAACGGTTGTCAAATAATAAAGAGAAAGAGTAAAAATTACATTTCATTTGATGATATACCAAATGCTAGTGGTTTAGTGAACAGTTCTGCAATGCTAACTATGTATCTAATGCTGGTAGACACCAGTGAGTTTCCTGGATCCAATGGGAAGACCTAGATACCAGGACAACTGATTCTTCTAAGCCTGACGTCTTTTCCTAAGACTGCAAAGCCAGAGCTATTTAGCTTCAGAGAACAGAATCATGGAATCTTCTTGATCCAGTTTTGCCTAATAGACATGACAGGTTTTGGCAAGAAGACTGAAAGAGTTGTAGTTATTTAATATATACCGACAGCATATACAATGACAGTATTTCATATATTCATAAGCACTACTCTTATTTACTTGAAACATGAACAATTGTCTAGCAGATATAACAAGAAACATTTTCAGGTGTTACAATGATTGAAAATGCTAGTTCCAATTTTCCATATTTATTAATGATCCAAGTGTCTGATCTCTCTCAATTCTTACATGATTTTCATGTTGAGAATGTGTCTTGGGCTACTAGGCATACTTTTTTCAAAAATATTTATTTATTATCTATACAATTTTCTATCTGCATGCATTCCTGAGATCTCACATAGATGGTTGTGAGCCATCATTTGGTTTCTGGGAATTGAACTCAGGAGCTCTGGAGGAACAGGCAGTGCTCTTAACCTCTCAACCATCTCTCCAGCCTTGTACTAAGTACATTTAAATATTAAACAACAAAGTATTTATGCTTTAAAATGCTGTTAACATTATTTTATGCCTTGGAACAATCTTGGCCAATGTGACACTTTCTTGAATGTGTTTTATACCATAATTTTTTTTTTATGAGCAGGGAATGGATTCATTTGTGTTGATAGCTCACAATATTAATACACTCCTTTAAGGCTATTATTATTTAAAAGTCATCATGTGTTTTCACATCAGCTATGTAAATATGAGATTGACCCAAATAAAAATCTCCCTGAAGATGCATCAACTTGCGTCTCTGTAGCTCATTCTAAATTGAGATATGAGTGCTGAAAGACAGTTGTGGCTAAGCAGTCAGTCTGACATATCTAGATTATTGGAACCATGCATCTTGGCAGTCATGACTCAGTCCTTCTGCTTTTGTGAGAGATGAATGAAGCTTTGCACAGTTCTCAGATCATCTGGTGCCAGGAACAATGGCTTTCCTTAAAAGCAATTGCTGCACTGTGTTACCAGCTTCCATCAGTTGAATACATTTCCTCCAAAATATTACTGTTATTAATTATTTTTATATACAGGAGTATAATCTTTTAGCTACTTTCTATGGAACTTTAGAAAGACTGTATTGCATTGATAATGTGTTTGACCAACATGTATTTTGCAACTTATTACCTTTCTGAAAGAAAAGGATGAACAAATGTTACTTAGAAGAATAATAAAATCTCTTGAAAAATCTAAAGAAAATAAATAAAAAAGAAAAATTTTTAATACTAGTAGAAATAAACCTGCTGTTTATAATACAACCACTGATACAAAACTAGTTTTAATGAAGGGAAGTGATCCGAACATTCTATAATAAAGTAGTCAAATATTTTCATTTTAATTTGGCATATAAACTAAAATTACAGTGATTAGAGTCATCAAATCTATTGTAAATTACTAAGAAAAACAATGAAAATTTTTAAATGGATTTTGCTACAAGTACTTGTAAGTAGAAACCAATAAAACTTCTCTGTTGAGTGTTACAACACCATAAAGCAGAAGTCGTTTTTCTGTGGAAGTTAATGGAAAGGATTAAGGGGAATGGTCCTGCACTCAAGCAGACATTTAGTTTTTCTTCATTCATTGGCTACAGTCACATGTGTCTAAGTAATCATACAGATGACTATTATTGCATCCAAGAAAAACAGAAGGATGTTGCAGAAAAAAACGGCTACTATGGTATTAGTGAACCAACTCTCAGAAAGAGCCCAAATCTTCATAGAACCAAATCAATTAGGTCAGTCTAGGAACACACCAGAGACTTCGGTGATAAATTGTGCTTCCTTCTTAAACAAAGACAGTAATCATGTTATTCAGGGGTTTATTTGGAGGTATCAGGCTAATTCCTTAAAAAATAACCTACTCTTTAATATTAAGTATTCTATCTCAGGGCAGAGATGAGGGAAAAGACTGTCAAAATAATTATTATTCGTCTAAATTTCCAAATTCTAACAATTTACCTTTATGGTTGGAAAGAAAACACATGGAAATCAGAAGTACAAATAAGGAGATTTTCTTGCAGAGAACCCCAGTTTGTTCCTACACCTACTTGGTCAGCTCACTTTCATGTATAGCTCCAGCTCCAGGAAACGTGACACTTCCTCTAGGCTCAGAGGGCACTGCACTCATGTGCACAGACACAGACACACACACACACACACACACACACACACACACACACACACTTAAATGAAATCTCTTAAACCTTAAGAAATGCAAAATGATCTGATCCTTATTAATTCTTAGGGTCCTTAAAATTTTAACAAATACACTCCTACCTTTCACAGATAACAAAAGTTCTTCGTTAGTCTATGACTACATTAAATCTAAATATGTAATATCTAAAAAGATCAAAAGAGCAATAAGTCAGTAGGCTTGTGGCTGGCCCAATAAGTATCAAATACCAATAGTTATAGATCTTCTGTTAAGAAAAATCAGTGTCCCTGATCTGCACCATTAATTGATAAGTCAAAATCTAAACAAATTCAATGGCATTAATTTACATAAAACATCTATGGGTGACATTCTCCACCTGGCCTTGTATCTGTTTCTGTGCTGATTTTTATTCTGAAACAGAGCCTTCTTATATAGCCAAGGCCTCAACTCATAAAACCTCAAACTAATGCTTCTCCCCCCTCAACCTCCCTGAGTACTTGCTTCCAGAATCTTCAAATGCTTGTTTGCTTATTTACAACCTTGTTCTCATGATTCCCAGCTTGTTTTCAATCCCCCCTTCCCATATAGTTCCAGATGACCTTGAAATGCTAATTCTCCTGCCCAACCTCTGAAGTTTTGGGGTTATGGGTATCAACCACCATTTTTTTTCATGCCTTATAAGCACCAAATTGGAGAATATATTCAGTTTCATATAAAATATTATTGTCTTTCACTTGAAGAATATTTGTCTTCATGTCCTGAACTTACCTCCAAGTCTCATTCCTAACACTTGCTACTATATTAACTTCACACATTTTATTACATCTCGGGGAGAAATGATTAAATGTTTATAAGAGAATAAATCTAGTGTTTTTCAAGTTACTTGGGACATTACAGGGGAAAACATCTGAGATTTAGAGTTGGAAGCTCCATCTGCTAACGATCTATTACCAGGGAAGTGTCTGAGGAAGGCGGCAGAGGAACAAGAGGTAGTGTGCCTTTGCTCCCTCCTTGCTCTGTTCATTCACAGTCACAGGCAATGTTGAAGACATTACTAAGCAATCCAGAGCTGTTTGCTTTTAATTGGTAGACTATCTTCCAAAAATAACATCTCTGGGCTTCACAACACCCTAGTCATAGAAGTGCTAGAGAATGAACGTCTTTACTGTACAGGAGGACCTCTATGAATAATGAATAGGGCTCTATTTTTCTGGGAAACAAACATGTATCGGCATGTTCTTGGTAATGAACAGCATTGTAAGTGCACAGCTTTGAGAGACATTAAATCTGCTCTGACTTCCATGTTAATTTAAGTTGATAACTGAATTTTCAACTCCAAAGAGGGTCAAACAACTTATTTTAAACATGCAACATGCTTGCCTGGCTTCTGCTCTCTTAAGTTTAAAATTATGATTTAATACAAAAATTGAAAAGATGAAGGATCATGTTACAGTCTCTGTGGAGCAAAGCAGGCATACACAAATTTGAAAAGACAAGAAAAGAATATTTTAATGCAGTATTTAAAAAACCAGAATTTCATCTTTATTTTAAACTTAGTGAAACTCATCATTGAAATGTGATTTCTCCCAGGCTCACATTAAAAGCAGTTTGTGTCATGCAAAGTATAAGTAAATTTAGATATGATTTACAAAATAACTAATGAAAAGTAAGATCTAAGATTTTTATGATAATGACCTTGGCTTCTCCTTTAGAAAGATTGTGAAATAGCTTATGTATTTTGTGAATTACTTTCATAATGATTTTATTTACAAAAAATATAATTTGCTAGTCTATTTTCACAATGAATGAGAGCTTAATGAATGACACATATTTCACCATTCAATAGAAATGTGGTGCCTCACAACATCAGATTGAAATCTTCACTAGAAGAAGGCTTTCGACATTGGCAAGAAGATTTCTAGAATTTTCCTTTCTTTTTATTGCTTGAAGGTGACATGCTCATGTTCAAGTTGGCTTAAAAGACTAGTTAGCCATCATGCTAAATTATCATTTGCTGCCTTTGTAGCAGCTCAGATGGAAAATTTTCTATTTGTGTAATGGTCATGCATTTTCACAGGCTACAAAATCCAAGTGTAAGGAATGAAAGTTACTTCCTTGTAATGAAACTTAATTTCTATTTTAAGTCTTGTTTTTGCTCTGGAGGGGCGAAAAATCTAATCTTGCCAATTTCAGGTAAATGTAGTTGCGTAAGAATTTCCTCAGACAAATCTTCCTCTCCAGACCGAGTTCTTTATTTCCATGTGGCTATGTGAGGACGTTGGGAGGAGGTTCAAAAAAGATACTTTATTTGATCATAGTTCTGTGCTCCCATAAATTCTCTGAGACATGAGCAGATCTCTTTTCCAATCTCTCTCTATCCAGTTTCATGATGTCCAAGCCATATTATTCCTCTTCAACACTCAAACCCCTGCATACACACCAGTGAACATAAACTGCTAACAACAGCATCTTTACTCCAGCTGATCTCTGTTCTTTGGTGAATGCAATGTAAAGTGGGGTGGTCACTTTGCACCTCTCAACAGATCCACATCATTTTTACTGCCATACCATTGTTGTTGGTTTTGCACATGAGAAGACACACACTACCAGGACCAGATGAGAGTTTATTCAGGAGAGTACAGAAGCAGAGAAGCAGAGGAAAGAAGAGACAGACTGCAATATGGCATCTCTTTTTAAGAGAAAGGGTGAGCATGAATTTACTTAGTCACTCCTAGGGGCATGACCTTCATACAAGGGTGCCATGTTGGGTTCATCACCTGGCATGTCAGGAATCCTTACATCCCATTCTTTTATATTAATTATAAAAGAAACACTGGGCTTATGTAGGGGGGCTAGGGGCAAAATGGATTGGATAAGAACAGGGTTGATGGATCTCAAAGTTGCTTCAAGCTGTCTTAAGGGTGAAGAAGTTTGTCTTTCAGGAAACTATATCCTCTGGTAGTTGGTCTGCTGGGTTTTGTGGCTCATTTCATGCAGTCTACATGAGCCTAAGCCGTGGAATGATAAATTCTGATTTTCTGTAGCTTAGAAAAAATAAAAAAACAAAAACAAAACTATGATTTAGTAAGAGAACCTTGGGAAGTGATAATAGAGTGAGTGTACTCTGCTAGGGATAGGGATGGTAAGAGGTTAAAATGTCTCCTGTTTTATATTTACCCTTTGCCAAAGGTAAAATGGCTTCTGGTTCCTTTCCTATGGTGCTGGGGGATGGGGGAAAATCTGTTTTACCTCTATTGGATATAAAAATGGCTCCTGGTTTCTTTCTCTAGTCCTTGGGGGTAGGTGGGTGGCAGATCAAGTGTTCTCTGATAGTAAGAAGGTTTCTGAATTTTTTCATTCTTTAGAAGCAGCAGCTGGAGGGTTAGTCTGTGAGGGAAGGGAGGGGCAAAGCATACCTCGGAGCCTTTTGCTGGTAACTGTCTCGGCTTTAGCTCCACAGAAGCTGGATGGAATGGAAAACTCAGAGACAGGGATAGAGAAATGTGTCTAGCAACACAAGGATTCTAAGTGTCCCACACTTGGTGATCCACCTGGGAGACTAGAAAGCTAGAGCTGACAGGCTTGAGCCTTAGATAGCTAAGGCTTCTGCCTGTAGAATCTGCCTGTGGTCCCCTCTCAAGGTCTAAGTTTAGCTCTGATGTTGAGGTAGCTCTGGGTTAAAAATGGATCATGAGAAGTTGCTTTTCCTTCAGTACTCTCGGGATCTAAGTTAGTATATTATGAGAGCACATTTGTGAGGCATTTAAAAACCTGACGAACTTTATCTGCATGAATTCTGGCCTATCCCCAAACTTGCCTTCACTTTTTCTCTACCTGAGAAAGTTCTGACACAGGAAACTGTGTAAACTTTCACTATCCCATTCATGGCAGTCACTTCTGACAGAGGGTGAACTGGATTAGGATTCTTAAAGCATGAGAACAAGTGACTGGTGGTGTAAATGTAGCTACCAGGTTTGGAGATCCCAGAAAGAAAAGGACGAGTTACAGGTGAGCACTGAGATTTGAAATGTGGAGGTTCCAGAGAGGATCTGATCATGTGGTTAGAAACAGATGGCAGAAGAATAGAAAGCCAGAAGGGAAAGTTTTGAGTTGAGATATGAAAAGAAATAGGGAAACTTTTAAAAACAGAGATCTGGAAGAGAAGGTTTAGAACTGAGATATGGAAAGACATAGGGAAACTCTTCCCAAGAACAGGAACCTGGGAGAGAAGGTTTAGAGCCAAGGTATGAAAAGAAATAGGGAAAACTCTTTCCCATATGCTTGTAAAAGTTAGCTCCCATAAAATATGGTACGTAGGCCATTTATTTGTACAAAAGCAGATAAGGTGGTGTCTAGGTAAGGCAAAAAGGCTAAGCTGCTTGAGAGTTTCAAGAATGCATCCTAGAGGTGAGAATGGAGAGATATTTTCTGCTGACTCATTCTCCATTACTGAGGCCCAGAGAGGGAGGGAACACACCAAATCTTGGTTGTCACGCAGCCGAGTGGTCCCAGGGTGGGGGAACTACAGCTAAGCAGCTCATCAGCTTTCAGAGAAGTCCACTGGGGACAATTTCCAAAACCACACCAGCTATTCCTCCATGCCTGTTGGCATCTGTAAAGGCCTCTACATGTCAAAAATTCTTATTTCACCCAGTGCCATGTTGGGTTTACCACCTGGCCTGAGAGGAATTATGCTTACAATTGTAGCATAGGGAAAAATAGGGAAGCTTCAGAGTAGAGTAAGTACCACTACCCACAAGGAAGATTGTACCTACCAGGGTGCAACCCAAAATACACAGTACTATCCCCAGGCAGCCTGTGCCTATCAGGGTGCAGGCTACAGACAGGACAGAAAAATTCTCTATTTCTTTCATTGTACATTTGCTTTTCTCTTTACCCAGCACTTTCTCCTGAATATAGGATGAGACAAAGAACTGCCTCTAGGTTCCTATTCTTTGCATTGTTGTTGATAACCTGCAGGACAGAGTTTTATCTCTTTATATCTCATACCTCTTAAAATTCGGAATTCTTTACATTTTCAAAACATTTTAAACTTAGAAATTCAAATGTGGAGATACCTAAAATGCTGTCTCTACATTAAGTGTAAGTGATTTCACAATTTCTTTTTCATGAGAATTGACTTCTTCACTGAATAAGTGGATCAAAATTGTCAGGACATTAAAAACACAGCAGTGGAAAAAAGCAATAGAATAGTTACCTTAGTGAAATTTTTAAATTGTTTTTACAAATCACTATAGACACTGTTCTTAAAGATAAGTAGCTAATGTGTATAAACTAAACATCATTTAATAATCCTTTCCTATAAAATAATTCCTCTCGAATGTATTGTGGAATCCAATGGTTACCAAAGCCTGCCAGGAGGTCTACACCAATAGAAAAAGCATATCAAGACCCTTGCTTGAGACACTTGTGAGCCTAAAAAGCCTTGAGAAGAAACAAACATACAGCAGACTTCCTCATTAAAGGTTAAAATCATGTTCTACTTATGTCTACACTTGCTTGATGGTTACATTGACCACCCACAGAAAAATATTAATCAATCTGCATCAGGAAAGGTCTTTTTTTCTATCACAACCTCTCCTTTCTGGGAAAGTAATAATGCCCAGGACTCTATGGAAGAATGCTATGAAATTCTTCCAAAAATCATTAAACCAGTATTTTGTGTTTCTAAAACACATAATGATAGCCTCCAGATATAGATTTGGTGTGTGTGTGTGTTTGTGTTATATTGACCTTTATGTAATGGAAAAGAGTGCATTACTTAAAATCAGAAGATCATAAGAAAAAACTATGTTGACGGAGGAATGGGAAATAGAGGCATTTTACTACGAAAGGGGAGGGAGAAGGTCACAAGAGAAGGAAAAGGGGGAAGGGAAAAATAACACTAAGGATGTTTGTGTTTGGTTGGCACCTCCAGCTCACTTCTGCATAATCCAGAAAGCCTCTCTCTCTCTCTCTCTCTCACTCTCTCTCTCTCTGTCTCTCTCTCTCTGTCTGTCTCTCTCTCTCTCCAAACCCTGCCCTCTCAAATAATCTTCAGAAAAGAAAAGGTACCAAAAAGCCTAGTTTTACACTCCGTCCCTGTTGCCCCAGCAGCCCACATTTCTACCTAAGCATTACAGCTTCTGACCATAGTTGAGCACAATCCCAGTTTGTGATAGACAAGTCATCACCCTGTGCCCTCAGGCTATATGATCTCCCTGTTTTAGTCTGGCAGGCAGTTTCTTCAGCCTAGATCTCTGGGACTGGAGAACTCACCTGGGAATTGCTTTGCTCAAATAAACCTATTGCTATTTTTTTTTTCCAATTTAGTTTGTGTTGGTCAAGAAACCTGTTACTGGGATACAGAAAACCTACTGGTTTGAACATAGAAATTTATATTTTATTCACTAAAATTACATGTAATATGTGTATATATATTTATTGAGTTTAAATGAAGTTATCACACTTGAGCTTTCAAGAGCCATAGACTATCTAACAAAATTCCCAATACTAGGCATGAAAATCCCCTTTATGAGTTATTAGTCAGGGAAGTCCAGGTGACCCCCCCCCAAACAATGTAGGCTGAAGCTGTTGCTTTGATACCTTCCAGAAGTTGAAGATAATTCTCTGTTGCTGAAGATGCCACAAACTTGGGGCACAACACTCAAAGAAATCTGAGCTGGATCTGATTTGAAAGCCTCTTTCCTGAGCAATGGCTTCCATAGTGCTGAAAATATCACACAAATGGCCAAGGTAGGGGAAGCAATAATTCTTCCTAGCTATGATACCTATAATATATACCAATGGCCAGCATGGCATGACAGGACTAAAGTACAATAGTGGCACTCCTATCTTGTAAGGAACTAAGAGTTGTCTGATTGGACCTAAGACATTCTCAATGGGAAGGAAATCATGCCTGGTATGTGGAGCCTACCCAACTCCTGGGCCAGTGAGGTCATGGACCTTAGAGAAGACTAAACAACCACCACTATACTAAACCAGGATCATTACTGTGTTCTAAATGCTTATGCTTAGACCCACAGAAATGTGTATCTCTCACCTGTTATCAAAGACTTTTCCTGTTACAGTAGGTGGGGACCATTATAGCAAACTGTATTGGTTATAATATACAGAATAATTGCTTGTGAAGTGCCCAGCCTCACTTAATATATGTACAAAATGGTTTCTTGGTTTCTCTTGCTTGTGTTGTATTTTGTTTTTTTGTTTTTTCTTTTTGTTGTTGTTGTTTGTCTTGTCAATTTGATGAAAGCTAGAGTTATCAGGGTAGAGGAACCTCAGTTGAGAAATGCCTTCATGCAGATGGCTCGTAGGCAACTTTGTAGGATTATTTTCTTAATTAACAACTGATGAAGGAAGGAAAGGCCCATAGAGTGTAGTCTACCCCTAACCCTAGGCCAGATGATCTAGGATTGTATAATAAAGTAAGATAAAAAAAACCACAGGGGAACAAACCCATAAATAACATTCCTCAATAGCTTCAGTTCCTGCTTACAATTTTCTGTACTGGCGTCTGTTACATAGAAATACAAAATGAAATAAGATCTTTCCTCCCAAAGTTGATTTTGTTTGTGATGTTTATTTGTGGTAATGTGGTAACTAAGACATTGCTATAATACCTCAGGCTCAGGGAACATTCCCAAAGAGGGAGCAGAAATATCTTGTGAGCCAGAGGATCAGAAAGTCTTTTGTAAAATTGTGACTCTTGGAAATAACAAGAAAACTATGCCCATGACACCTAAACAATGTATCTGCTTAAACAGGATTTGAATAAGAACAAGATTAATAGACATGCTCATAGAAGGGAAAACTCAGGGGTCCCACACCTACATGAACAACTACAGGCAATTAAGGAATGATGAGAACAGGAGAAATAATCTTCAACAAGGAAGAGTAGGAGAAATAGTTTTTCCAGTGATGGGCCTTTTAATTGTTCAATTTCAAGTGGCCAGTCCTGAAGTCATATACAACTCACACTTAATGGACTTAACAGGTTATATGTATATATTTGTGTGTGTGTGTATGTGTGTGTGTGACCATAATAATGCACACTAAAAGGACTCAACAGGTTGTATTTATATATTTATGCATGCATGTGTTTGTGTGTGTGTAACTATAGTGAAAACTGGGAGAATTTGAGAGAGTTAGGTGGTACATGGAAGAGGTTAGAGGGAAGAAGGGGGAAATTATTTATATTTTATTAAAAAAATTAAAATTGGGGCTGGAAAGATGGCTCAGATGTTTGGAGCACTGGCAGCTCTTTCAGAGATCCTGAGTTCAGCTCTCAACAACCACATGGTGATTCACAACCATCTGTACTAGGATTTGGTGCCCTCTTCTGGCCATCAGGCATACAGACTGAGAAGATATTGTATGCAAAATAAATAAATATGCCTTTTATAAAATTAAAATTTAAATATTTAAATGTACTTTTTTTGAAAGTGTCAAAAGTATACTGTGATGATATATTGTATATTTAATAATATTAGTCTGGAATATCTGAGGACAGAGTTATCTCTCTAGCTTTTTGTTTTGTTTTGTTTTGTTTTTTTTTTTGTTGTTGTTGTTGTTGTTGAGACAGGGTTTTCTACGTAACAGTACTGGCTGTCTTGTAACTTGCTTTATAGACCAGGATAGCCTCAAATCCATAGAGATACTCCTGTCTCTGCCTCCTAAGTGCTGGGACTGATGTTATAACCACTGCCTGGCTTTTAGGGCTTGAACTCTCTGTTGTGAGACTCAGGCATCATTTAGGGAAATTCCTGAGAATCAGGATCCCTATGGTGTGTTGGCTGGGAATTGAACCCAGGCCAACTTCTTGGAAGGCAGTTATGCCCACCACTATACCACCAATGCACCATATGTAATATGTAACTTTGCTATATTAAAATTGAAACTTTCCTTTTTGATTAGACATAAAATGGGAAGCGATGTGGGAATGTCTTTCTGTATGCTGTAAATATTATTCTTTAAATAAAGGGACTGTTTTGACCTCTGTGGGCATTGTATAAGTAGGTGGAGGAATTGGAGCATAGGTAGAAAGAGGACAGAGATAAGACAGAGACAATCCAGTTGCCCATGATACAAGATGTAACAAGGGGCACTTAGCAAGACAGATTAATGGAAATGGGTAGAATTACAAGGGAAAGAGCTAGCTAGCACTATGCCAGAGACATTGGCCAAATAAGATGAAATTAATATAAGCATCTGTGTGTTTCTTTGGGACTTTGGGATTGTTGATTGACATAAGGGGAGGCAGGCAGATACAGATTGGGACTAGGCAGGCCAGAAACCTCATGTTACAGATCTCTGTCTCCCAGCGATAGGATTAAAGGTGTGAGTAACCACTCTCTGACCTTCATGGCTTGGCTGTGGGTGATTCTGTCCTCTGATGCTCAGGCTAATTTTATTAAATATACAATGTATCGCCACAGTCTAGTAAACTAGACCTATAACTGAGGTGTAGCAATGAGTGAGTCAAACTTGTTTAGTCAAAGTTTGCCTCCTGCACCCTTAGCCAATTCCCTCCACTTCTAGTTTGTGCCTGCAGCAGACCCTGCCATTACTTACTGGTCCACTGTAAGCTACCATGAGCTTCTGATCTTGAGAACACTGACAGTCTCAAAAGGAGGCAGCTAAAGGGAAAGGCGAGAGTGAGCGGGATAGATCTACAGTTGTGAGTGATTTATGAAGGGGACCCAGGTCACATGGCACATTATATTATAAATACGCCCCAGATGAGAGGCTGCCCTTACATTCTTGTTTTTATCAGATCTCACACCTCAATTTCAGATTGCTCAGACTGAAAGTAACGGCCATAAGCATAGGCAATGGGGTTAATGTCACAGCAGCACTTCCAGGTCTCCGTAGTTGGATGTTAGTTAGTAAGGGCAGGCACAGAATGAAGGAGTGAGCTTCAACTATAAGCCACCAGGAAAGGGACTAAGAATGGTTACAGAGGGAGAGAGTTCTAGTATCACTTGAAGTCTCTATTCTACACACATCAGATTGTGTCAGAACACGGCCCAGGAATTGAGTCCTGAGTATATTTCTAGGTCTACACTTAGGACACTCTGCTCAGAGAGAAACTAAAAAAACACACTCTCACAACAGGCACTGCAAACCATGCAGGAACCTGCAGTTTGCTATGGTGAAGAGGACAGGAGGATTGTACAGTATCCTGTAGGCAGGGCTGTCTGTGGGTTACCATGGTCCCTGGCCATGAGAATCTTATATGATAGGCAGACCTGAAAGTCTTTCTTGGGCTATCACTTCACTTTAGTTTGTACTACTTTTTATTTCTCTAAATGTCCTGTTTATTTAGCCTCAAAACAGCAATGTGGTAAAACTTCTCATGATTTTTCTTTTTTAATTCTGGTGTCTGTATGCTCATACATATTTAGTCTACAGTTCTTTTGAGTTGAGTAGTTTTAGACTTTATTTGTTTAAAAACATAAATTGGCTTAAAATAATCAGCAAATGGCTTCAAGAGAAACAAACAAGTATAAGGATAATGGATTAATATTTTTTTGTCTCAGACACACTTAAAATTTATTTTTTTCTTATAGAGGTAGATAGAGCTGCTACTGAAAGCCACAAGTTATGGAATAAAACTTTGAGGACTACATATGCTATGCCACTCAATGAGCTATTGATCATAGAGCCCATGGATCCTCCAAAATAACTCAGCCTATTACTAATGCTCTTCTGTGCTTCCCATAACTAGTGTTATGCCCAAAGTGACCACCAGAGACAAGGATGTAGCGGAATGCAAAAGCAACATTTATTGAATAGAGACTAGCTAGCTCTTGAACCACTCCAGATGTCCATTACACAGGAATCATGCTGAAGGGTTGATTAGGGCCTGGGGGGGGAAAATGGGGGGGAGGAGGTGGGCTCCTATTATAGCCCGAGGCTGTGAATTGGGTTCAGGTGAGGATAATGGTACCAGTCATTAGCTAATTGCCTCATGCTAGGGGCTTTCCAGAAACTAGGGTGGGGGTGCCTGGTAACAATGGGTCAGGGTTTTGATTGGTTAGTACCAAGGTGGAAATACAAGTGGGTGCATATTTTATGGTCTTAGGTCAGTTCGACCTCTTTTCATTTTCATTATTATTTCTTCCTGGCATGTTTGGACTAGTTTTGTGCAGGGTCCCGTAGCTCGTCCTTGGGGTATGGTCAAGCTGTCCTGGTTCTGTGCCCTAGAATGTCTCCTTGGATCCAGATGGTGGTATATTTTGACTAGAACATTTGGTGGTCAGATAGCAGGGCCAGAGTGGTATGGATTCTGCAGTCAGAACTTAGGTCATGCTGCCCCGCTGTGAACAGCAGTTTCTAGCTATGGTCTCTGGGAACTGGGTGAGGGAATCTTTCTCAGGGCTCTATCTGCTTTAGTTCTGCATAATGAAAGAGTCCTTTTAGTCCTGGACCCCACCTGGATCATCCAGGTGTCCAACTCATTCTCTCCTAGAACTGGGCAAGCCCCTGCCCAGGAATGTGGAACTCTATTTTATCTCCATGGCTACTAGAATACAAAATGACATTTCTTGAGCTAAGTTTACTCTCTTCACTAGGTGTTAAGAACAACTGCTGAAGTTACCATACTTTGACCACTGGACACAGAAAAACAAAGTTGTACCTGAGCTGGAAGTGTCTGCCTTCCTTCTAGAAGCTCTTAAGGTGCCAGTAGATCTTATACAGGATACTACGGGAGAAAAGTCTTCAGAAGCCTTATACTACTAACTAGTGGCTCCACAAAATATGTACATAGAGCAATAGGGGCATGATTATCATGAGGATGGCTAACCACTTTCTGATCAGATTTAAGTCTGCTCCATATGAGAGAATTTATACCTTATACTAATAACCTGTAGTAGTTTATAATAGTTGGGATGACTGTAGTACTGGTAGAGAAGATACTGCTATTGTTTTGATTTGGAAACATGCTGTGTAGATGAATACTGCTTTCAGCTCTTGTCTGAAATATTTCTTCTTGCAGTGGGAAAATATACTTACTGAGATTCATAACTGATGAATAAATAACTATTGAATGTTTATTGCTAAATGGGAATTCTGTACAATCTCTTTTTAAGTCTTAAGAGATATTATAGAAGAGGTTGCAGAAACAGTGTAAGATCCAGAGGAAGTGGCAAGACATTTTTGAATACTGTTTTTTCAGGCATGGCATTGATGTTCTCATGAACTCATAGCAGCTATGATTAGCTGCACATGATGGGGCCGTCTATGTTCTATGTGGATCAAGAAAGGTCTCACAAGGTTTCACTGCTCGTTGAGGTATTGATACAGAATAGTTGCTGGAGAAAGGAAAGAGCATCTCTTCAACACTAGAGCCATTGGTATTTACACTAGCTCCTATAAATAACCCCTCCCTTTGCTACTGTCATCAACCCAAGTTAAACTCATCAAAGTCAACATAAAAAGAGACAGAGTAGGTAGGAGGGGAACTGGCTGTGAAGGGCAAGGAGATCAGTGGGTTAGAGCAGGCAAAAGAGGGTACTGAAGGATGACCGTGGCAAAAATGCATTCTTACATGTATGGAAACCTTATAATAAAGCCCATTATTAATTATAACAGACACTCAGTTCAGAAACTACTAAATTAGAGAATACATAAGATCATTGTAGTAGATGGACCATGGGGAACCAGAAGTCTTCTGACCCATCTGGGCTCTAGATCAGGACAAATCTCTTCCACCAATGTTCTAAACCTGCTTATAAAATAATCATTCAAAGGCTTATATTAGTTATAAACTGTTTGACCTATGGCTCAGGCTCATTATCAAGTAGCTTTTATAATTTCACTCAAGCCATTTCTATTAATCTATGCATTTCCACATATTCTGTGACTTACCTGTGTTCTATTATATTTTGCATTCTGGACAGCATCTTGCAACTTCTGCCTGACTCTGCCCTTCTTTTAATCTCTGCTTGAATTTTCTGACAGCCTGTAATGAACCTTGCAATAGGCTAAAGCAGCTTCTTTATTAACCAATGGTAATAAGGTATATTCACAGCCTACAGAAAGGTCCCACATCAACCTTGGCCTCTAACATTCATTACCTCTGTAATGAGTCATTATCCTTATCAGTAGCTTCACATGTTTCAACATGCTAAATATTTTCCAAATGATTTTGGAGAAAAATTTAACTTCTCTATAATGTACACTAGCATTTAACTGATCATCAATTGCAAAGTAAACATTCATTTTTTAAACTGTTCCCTTACTAAAAAAGATTATAACTTTGTTTCTTTTATCTCCTTTATTCTGTTAATTCTCATGGAAGAACAGTGATATGGTTCCAGACTCTCAATAAAATAAAGAAGAAAACTTCAAAACCTGGGAAAGGTCAGCAAGAAAGTTTCAATTTTTTAAGTGAATTAATGTGTACTGTAGAGCTCTTTTCTAAAGAGTTAAAAAAAAATCTCTTTAAAACAAAACATCATAAAAACTATGTGCAGGGCCCTGCTTTGACATTCCCATGCACTCTGAGCCTTAAAGACAAGGCCTGTGGATTGCTGGCTGCATTCTGTGTTCCATGCACTCTCTAGTATGTTCCTGCCTTCATGCCTTGGGGGGGTGCAGTTAGAAGAGAAATTTTAAGCTGTTTACCTCAAGTCAGTAATTTTTCAGCCACCTGGGGAATTTCTACTGTGCTCTGCCCTGGTTAGCAGCAGGTATGTAAGTTTGAGATGAGTTTCAATAAATGGCAGGCTAAGGCCTGACTCACCAATGACCCAGCTAATGCTACTGCTACAGTTGGAGGCACACAGTGAGATCAGGAATTTCAGATAATCAGAGAGATCATCCTCAGGAGAGTTTGAGGATGAATTGAAGCAATCTCCAGCCCTATGCCCAGCAAGACTGGGAAAGCAGGATATTCTGAGACATCACCCTTGGGAGGCTGGCCAGCAGATGAAATAAAGTTTGAGGGTGGATCAAAGTAAAATGGGCACTGTTATTAAGACACAGACTGCACAGGAATTTTTTAAAGGTTGAACTGAAGGTTGAGGAGGTAATTTTGGAGAAAAGAAGAGTTTTGGTTGTTCCTCAGGGGGCTAGGATTGCACAGTAGGCACTTAGTAAAAGATGCACTTTTGAGCACCAATGTGAAGGTGAAAGAGGGCCTCACAGAGATGTTGAAAACCTTTGAGGAGAAAATAATTTTTAAAAAGCATTGGCCTGCTGCTTGGCTGCTGCAAACTGCTTCTTCTGCCTTTCAGGGTGTGGGGATAGCTGCCTTTCAGGAATTTAGCTCACAATACTTGACCTGGCTGATGATGAAAGACATTCAGGAGTGTTTAAGCCTTTTGTTTTTGTTAACCTTCTGCTTAACCTCTGGGATGTACTGTAGGCAATGGGTGTGGTTTTGATTACCAAACCCCTTCAGAGAATATTGACTGATCAGGAATTTGTTCCTGGAAAAGGGTTTGGTCAAAGGCAGGGTGATACCCTCTGTCAGTAGCAAAGAAACACATGGCTCAGCAAGTTCCTGGAGTAAGAAAAGGATTAGAAAATTTTTCTAAGGGACCCAGAACCACCGGGATCTTGGGGAACCATGCACACATGTGCAGGCTGCTCCCCTCACCCCACCCTGTCACGGAGCAGGTGGGCCCTGACAGCATGGGAGCCAGACTGGGGCTATATCTGCTCAGGTGGCAGAACTTCTGGCTATACAACTGGCCTGAAGTACATACTCTTCTAAACCATTTAACTTGTTTACTGGTAGTCATTATGTGGCATGGATCCTCTGCCCTTTGAAAACAACTAGCTATATTGCACATGTGAGTAAAGTATTTCAGCTTTTATTAAAAATTCAGGCTTTATTGTGAGACAGAACTCAGTCCCTTTATGTGGGCCATTTATGGGCTCATTCTGACAATCCTGGTCATTTGAGTAAGAGTAATGCTCTTGCTGATCAACTTACTAAAGCAATATATGCTATGTTAATGTTTTTGATGATGCAAGTCAAGCCCATCAGCAATTTTATCTTAATGCTGGATCTTTGAAATTTTATTTCAAGATCATTAAGGATCAAGCCACTCAAATAGCTAAACAGTGTTCTTTATGCACAGAATTTCTGTCAGTACCCCATTTTGGAGTGAATCCTCAGGGCATTTCCCCTATTCATATTTGGCAGATGGATGTTACCCATATTCCCTCCTTTCCAAGGTTGGCCTATGTCCATGTTTCTATTGATACTTATTCCTATCTTATTTTTGCCTCTGCACATTCTGGGGAAAAGGTTAATGGTGTTAAAAGCCATTGCTTACAGGCATTTGCTTTCATGGGTGTCCCAAAAGAAATTAAAACAGATAATGGCCCTGCCTACACTAGTCAGGGTTTTGCCAAATTTTATGCTGAATTTTGCCTTTTCCCATAAGACTGGGATTCCTTATAATACTCAGGGCCAGGCAATTGTGGAGTGTTCTCACCATACTCTTAAAGCCTATCTTCTTAAAACAAAGAAAGGGGAGTATGCCCCTTCTCCTAAGGACCATTTGTCCTTTATTCTTTATATTTAAAAATTTTTAACTGTAGATTCTCAATTACATACTGAAAGGCCTATATTAAGCAGGAAATCCAGGGTCTGGCCTAAACACATATCTTAATGGAACATCAGGCCTGACCAAGGGAATGTTCCAGGAAACAACCCTCACCCCCAAGTCACAACTCATGATTACATGACTAATGGCATGTCTTGAGTAATGACTAACAACACATTCCTAGGCAAATGCCAGCCAATTACGGGAGCCACCACCCAGTCTCGTGACTATGCCAACTCCTGCAAACCCTGAGTACGTTTTTTTTCCTTTAAAGGAAGTCCCTTATTGCTCAGAACCAACCCTCCTGTGTCACTCCACTGCAATGGGGACATTTGGGGTGGTTCTGAGCTAGCTCGCTCTCCACAATAAATCTTGCTGTTGCATTCCGCTCTACTCGAGTCTCTGGTGGTCTCTCCGGGGTCTCAATTCAGGCACAACACGTGCTGCAGCTGATAGACATTGGAGGCCCAGCAACATGACCTCACCTCAGGTCAAATGGAAAAATCTGGCAGATGGCACATGTTTCAGACCCAGGTCTGGTGTGGGGGAGGGTATGTTTCTGTTTTCCCACAGGATGCAGACAACCCTATTTGGGTGCCTGAGCATTTGGTCCATGCTGTGGATACTTCTGGATAGCAGTCTCCTGGAATGGAGTCAAGAGATTCAGTGGGCTTTAGTAAAGAATTGTTGATGCCAGTGGGCCTGGATAGCTCTGTCTGGCTGCTTCTTCTGCCCATTAATTATTCCATTCTGGCTGATTTATCTGTGGCCAATATTTCCATGTGTGGAGTCTTACTGGGATTCTTATGTTTTTCAAACTAAGAGTGGATTCATTGCCTTAAGTAACACATCTATTGCTGATTTTTTTCTATCAACACCACCAATGCTTCGGTAGCAGGCCTTCATGAGGTATGGATGCCCATCGATATTAATTCTACTATGAGAGACTATCTATCCGGGGCTCCCTCAGTCGGTTGATACTGGCTGGGTAGTACGGGCTTTGAGTGGAGTTTGCCCATACTGCAGGCTGACTGTATTGTGACCTTTCCCTAGATGCTTATGCCATCTGGATGTAACCTCTGGTCTCTGGTGGTGTTGCAGCTTATGTTGCCACCTATTTTAATGGAACTGCCAGATGGAATGAGCCTGATTACCTTGACTCTTCTTTACCTCTCCTTTTCGTGGTGATAAATGACTCTTCTAATGTGTCTGGAGTTTTGAACTGTTCTAAGCAGGAATGTCACCTTAAGAGCTGCTGGGGACCTGAAAAAAATGGCCGTGGTGGTTTATGGCCTGGAGTGGCCACTGCCAGAAAATGTCTCTCATGATGATCAGCTTATCTTACATCAACCCCAGAAGTATTTTGGGATTACTGTAGTCACTGCTGTAGGTTTTGCACTAAGTCAAAACTGCTGCAGTGGCAAGCACAGTGGATACCCTCCCTGGGCAGGTTGCAAATGCTCTGATCACTTAGAATAAAATTAATACTCATGTTCATTAGGGGATACTACAGTTTAATTTGAAATTGGCCATAGTTCAGGAAGAATTGGATTGCATGCATTTTTTTTTTATTTTAACTCAAAGACTGGCTTATGACTGAAAGACCTTCAGTTTGCAATCAGACTTTAAGGACTAGGCTGGCACCCTTTTTTGGCAGGTGTTTCTTAGTGTAGGAGACATTATCCTGATGCTGTACTTAAAGCAATAGCATAAAACCCAGGCTCAGGTCAGTCTTGCATATGATAGGTGTTATTTTTTCTGGCTCAAGAAAGCATGATGTTCAGATATGACTGAGCTTGGCCAATGGTGACTAGTGAGCTAGTGACTGATAAGGCTTTGAAGAATACCTTCAACCTAAGACAGTATATGTGTTTGTGATCTGGGCAACATTCCATGAAGGGTGAGAGGTTGTCTGATCCTGGGCCACCAAAGACAGCCCTAATCATTTTATTAATGAAAGGGGGAACATGTAGGTCCCTGCTTTGACGTTCCCCTGTGCTCTGAGCCTTGAAGGCAAGGCCTGTGGATTACTATTCTCCATGCCCTGTCCAGTATGTTTCTGCCTTCCTGCCTGGGTGGGGAGGTTAGAAAAGGAAGTTTAAGCAGTTTACCTCAAGTCAGTAATGTTTCAGCCACCTGGGGAATATCCACTGTGCTCTGACCCTAGAAGCACCGGGTATATAAGTCTGAGATGAACTTCAATAAATGACATTCTCCTTGGATGAATGACCCAAGCATCTGTGCCTTTCAATCTCCAGGCTCAGGCCTGACTCACTGACAATCCAGCTAGAATGGACACTATAATTATGTGCACATAATATAGGTTAACCATACTTGTACTTCAACATGGGTAGTGAAGTCTCATTTGAAAGTATTTCACACACTGGCTGGAGGAAGCTCATTCTCAGTTCTGTGTCAACTTGTGACTTGATTCTAGCCTTTCAAACTACCAGCTCTCTAATGTGTAAACTAATGTCATAAAGCCTCAGGTCCTTTATCTGAGCAGGGGAACTAAACATACCTCAGAGGTTTGTCAGATTTAATATTACAAAAGATATCAGTTACCTGACATACTTTTGATACAAAATAAGAATTTAAAATCATTGTGTATTTTTATTGCAAATTTTACTATGTTCTATAATATGTGTAACTAGTGATGGTTAGAACATCTGAATAAGTTTAAAATCTTTTAAAAGTGTAACACATATAAAAGTATGCACAACAAAATTATTTATTTCAATCAGTATTCACAAGCAATTTATATACATCAATGGGAAGAAGTATGTTTTTTTGCATGAGTTTGTGATCTTCACCGTCATTGTTTTTAAATATGAATTGGTTATATTTAACTGTTCTGTTTTACTATCAAATGTCACATTTATCTACTTTCCAAGTGATCAATTTAAACATTGATTGTAATTGTTCTTTCTTGAAATTGAAATAAAAATTACTGTTTCTTTTTTTCTGAGTTGTAGCACTATTTTCAACACTGTCAATGATCTTTCTTTTACTGCCATCTATCTTACTGGATAAGAGCTTTTAATGAGGATAAAGAAAATATATGCGTTGCTACTTTAAGAAATTATGTTATAGGATATAGTCTTGAAACTTTGCATCCTCAAACCAAAATAGGTCTTCTATTTGTTAATATATAACATTAGAAATTTGTAAAAATCCACTATAATATTTGATCACTATGAGAGGCAGAGTGTTCTTTCATGAAAATGCTAAAATACCCATTTCCAAAGTCTCTGAGCTGCTCCTTTACATGACAAAGAGGGCTTTGCCAATGTCACTAAACTCAGTCTCTTAAAAGTGAGATAGCATAATGCCTATTCAATGAGACAAAACTCATCCCCAACACTGCTGATGTAACCAAGAACCTGAACCTAGGTTAACATAGGGACCTAGGGCAAAAGCAAATACTACTAGTCTAAAAAAAAGTAGCAATAAAATAACTTCTAATTAGGTTCTGCTGTACTCAGAGATCAGAAGCTTCTTTCTACAGCATATGGGAATAAATACAGACAGCCAGATACCCACAGCCAAACAGTATGCCAAGAGTGAGAATCTTTGGAAACTCAGCTCTAAACAGGATGCCCTCATTAAATCCCTATGAAGGCACAGGACTCAAGGAACCTCATAAAGGGGCAGAAAGAGTGTGAGAGACAGAGAAGATAAGGACACCTGAAGAAACAAGGTTCTGTAAATCAACATGACAGACACACATATGAACTCACAGAGACTAGCGCTGTTGTACCCATTTTGAGGGGCCCTCCAAAATCATCAGGGAGTTGAGTTCCATTGTAAACACACAAGAGTCAGCTTAGCTTTTGAACAGGATCAAACGTACCCTGGCTGAAATCCTTTGTTTTGGTGCAGTGGAAAAATCTGCCCTGAACCCAGAGGTGAGTTTTTTTTTTTTTAAGCATATATAAGTGGGGGGCTACACGTATTTCAGAATTGCATAAAGGGGTTTGGGATATAGTAACTATTGGCTAAACTTTTACCTTGAATCCAAGCCCTGAATCTACTGGCTGAACTGTTGGCACAAAACTAAGTTTTGAATCTATTGGCTGTTAGATGCATTCCTGAGATTCTTTGCAGACTCAGAAGACCTGGGCCCTGCCTTCAGGCATTAAATGATCTTTTCCTGAAATAAAGTTTTGTAATGATAAATCCATTCCTTCACATTTTCCCTTCTGACTGGTCCCTGAGAGTTACAATCACGGGACTTTTCTATCTCTAGTTCCGTCCAGGTCTGACTCCAAGGTGAGAGATGCATGTGGACTTTCTGAGGCCCCAGTCTCAGCAGGGAAAATCATCAGTAAGAGCCATGCTACCTCTTTGAGGGGTTTTCTAGATCCTTTGAAGCTTCCCATCTTTCACTCGGGACATCTTCCTTGAGTGTGAATGGGTCCGATGGCCCGGTGTCTCAAAATGCCTGGGATCTCTCTCTCTGTCAATTTATTTTTTTCTTATTTTTACATTATGATTCTTTGTTTTTACACTACAAGTCCTTTGCACATATGTTATTGTTTAATTCTATTAAAAAAGTATATATTTTTGTATAAACAAACGAGTTTGTGTGTGTGTGTACCTTTTCTGGGATGCTTTTTCTTCTATTTCTTTGCATTGTCTAAGTCAAATTTGTTAGTTTTTCTTAATTTCCCTGAGAGTACTGTTTACTTTCTAATGAGAGACAGAAAGGAGATGGATCCAGATGGGAGAGAAGATAGGGAGAGAGAAGTAGAGGCAGAGAAAATCATAATCAGGATATATTATGTAAGGAAAGAATTTACCTTCAATAAAAGAGATTTCCCTAAATTTTGAAGGTGGGCTTTAGGCCACACAAAGAAATAATGTAGAAGGGTATAGTGGGGACTCAGGTTACTCAGAGAAGCTCTCCTGATATCGAGAAGCTGACACTGATGGGGAGTGGCCAGAATTGTTTGAGCCGCCAGACCCAGACTTGCTCTCTCTCTTGGTTCCCGCAACCTCCAGGAGGAAGAAGGCAGACTTTCCTCTACATGGAGTCCTGTTTTGTCTTAGAAGCGCTCTGGTATTTGTAAGTTCTCTCCCCTTAATAAATATTGATTCATTGTATGGTGATTCAGATGTGATTAATTATAGCTATAGAAAGGAGACAGGAGAGCCAGCATCTAAGACTGAGGTCACTTATAGCTGCTGGAGGAGACCCACACATTAAGGTCACTTATAGCTGCTGGAGGAGACCCACACATTAAGAATGCTCATACCCAACTGCAGAAGCAAGGTCACACAAAGAATAGATTCCTCCCGAGAGCCTCCAGAAAGTACAAGTATCTCCTCAGGGCCTTCACATTAGCCCCATTTGACAAACTTGGGTCTTTTAATTTTCAGAACAGCATAAACTTGGAATAAAGTCACAAATACATTTTTGCTGTTTTAAGATTCAATGTTTGCTCTGAACCTGTGTCTGTCTTTGAAGCTGAGGTGTGTTTCTTGTATGCAACAGAAGGGTGGTTTCTGTTTTTGTATCCATCATGTTAGGTGTATCCTTTTATAGGTGAATTGAGTTCATTGATATTAATGACCACTGATTGTTAATTCCTGTCATTTTTTGGTGGTAGCTTGAATGTATTTCCTTTCTTTGGGCTTCTCTTCTGTGGTATTATTTTTTATTTGTGATTTCATAGGTGTATTTAGGTTACTTAGGTTGCAGTTTTTCCTCTAATACTTCCTGTAGGGCTGGATTTGTGAATAGGTATTGTTTGAATCTGATTTTGTTGTGAAATATCTTGTTTACTCCATCTATAGTGATTGATAGTTTTGCTGGGTATCATAGTCTGGTTTGGCAGCCATGCTCTTTTAGTGTCTGTATGACTTCTGATCAAGCACTTTTTGCTTCATTGTTTCTATTGAATAGTCAGGAATTACTCTGATGGGTCTGCCTTTATAGCTAAATTGGCCTTTTTTCTTTGCATACCTTAATGTTTTTTCTTTGTTCTGTATGTTTTGTGACTTGATTATTATGTAGAGAGCAGACTTTTTTGGGGTCTAATCTTTTTGGTTTTCTGTAAGCTTCTTGTATCTTTATAGGCATTTTTTTTCTTTTGGTTGGGAAAGTTTTATTATATGACTTTATTGAATATATTATTTGTGCCTTTGAGCTTATATTCTTTTCCTTTTTCTATTCCAATTATTCTTATGTTTAGTCTTTTCATGGTGCCCCATTTTCTTTGACTGATATATCTATTTTCACTATTGAATCTTCCACTCCAATGATTCTTTCTTCCATCTCTTAGATTCTGTTGGTTATGCTTGTATCTGTGGTTCCAGTTTGTTTCTTTTGATTTTTCATTTCCACTTATGCCACATTTTGTGCCTTTTTATTGCTTCTATTTCAATTTTTAGCTCCTGGAATGTTTCTTTCATCTGTTGGTTTTTCTTTTCTTGGTTTTCATTCAAGAATTTGTTAATCTCTTTCAATTTTTCATTTCTATTTTCTTCAAGGAATTTTTGATATGCTCTTTGAAGGCTTCTATAATCTTTGAAAAGTTGTTTTTAAGGATGTTTTCTTCTGTTTCTTCTTCATTGCTTTGTTTAGGTCTTGGTGTTGTAGAACCACCAGCTATTTCTGGGGGTGCCTTGTTCTTTATATTGTTGTATGTATATTCTTGCACTTGTATCTGACCATTGCTTTCTCTGTTTACTCTTAGTTAGCTCTTATTTGGCTTTTAGTCAGTTGTGGGTCCAGGGGCTATGTGCCTCCAGCTGCCATAGGGTTCACTCTTAGTCAGTTCTTAGTTGACTCTAGTCAAACTGTGTTATATATACACACTAGACTACTACTCAGCAGTAAAAAAATGACATCCCAAAATTTGCAAGCAGATGGATGTATTTGAGCAAGGTATCACAAGCCCAGAAAGATAAGCATGGGATGTACTCACTCATTAGGGGACTTTAGACAAAAAGCAAAGAATACCCAAGCTGTAAACCACAACCCCAGAATAGCTTGTAACCAGAAGGAACTTAAAAGAGACATCCAGGGATTACCCTAGGAAGAGAAAATAGAGATGTCCTTAGCTAATTGGGAGCATGAGGGGTTGTACCCAAGAAGGTGTGGGAACAAATCATGAGAGAAGGAGATGATTGAGTGAGAGGAACAACAAGCAAGAAGAAAAAAAGTGATGGAGATCTTAATAGAGGAAGCCAATGTGGGGTTGGAAAAAGACCAGGTGCTAGAGAAACCACCAAGAACTCATAGAATGTCCCTCACTAAGTCTTCAACCAATAGTGAAGGTGTTGCCTAGACTTGAATTCCCCTATAACCATTGAATAGCTACCCTAAGTGTCATCACAGAACTTACAACCAACAATGAATAGAGGTAGAGGCACAGATACATGGCTGAGCACTGGGCTAAGTTCCTGGTCCAGGTACTAGCAGGGAAAGAGAGTCTATATAAATAGAAGGATAGGGATTATGGGGAAAATTCTCATGGTGATGGCTGGCTAGAGCTCTGAGGAGCTCACTGACTCAAGAACAGCCACCTGGGAACCATCAGGAAAGGAAATAGGCACTCTAAGGATAGACAACTGTCCACTGACATGGGAAGTATGTGGAGACTCTAGGGGAGTGATCAGACTGTATTTCTGTTCACGGACTGGCACTTCAGAGCTCATTACCTTCAGAGGACCACCTAACCCAGTCTTGATATTAGGATGAGGAAATTGGACTTGCCTGGAATGGATGCTGAGCTGATCCACCTTGGGATCTCTTGCCCTTTCTGGGGAGGGGATGGGGGTGATGGGGAGGAGGGAGGCTGAAGGCTGACCTGGAGGGGTCAGGAGGGGGAAGGGAGAGGGAGCAAAGGGATACATGGATTAAAAAAAGGGATACATGCAATTTGCTGCAAACATTAATGAGAAATTCACAGATTTTATTGAGTTCCAGAGAATAGAAGCATCCAAAACTTCTTTGGAAATGCAAAGAGAGAACATACACTGAATTTTCAATATATTGAATGGCCCTTAAAATTATTTTCTTCCTAGCATGGTACCTGAAAACCCTTAGTGATGGGAGTGAATCAATACAATAACAGAAGGAAACTGAAAGTGAAGAACAAGGTTCACAGCCCTGAGCAGTCTAAGAATTAGCTGTGTAATCATCTAATAGTTGATAGTTTTATTCTGTTGTTCTCTTCAGGGAAGCCTGCGATTCTGGTAAATGATCCCTCATCAAAGGCACACAAATTTAATAAGACAACATGGGAAAAAAGTGTTTTATCAATTCTATTAACTTTTTCTCTTCAAACCCAATCCATGGAGAGCAGACATTTTTGGAAGCCCTATGTCCATGGCATTTTCTTATTGAAAAAAAGAAGTTATTTAAGTAAAAGATCAGGTTATGTTATCTAATGAAAGGAAGGTGATGAAAACCAATTCAGTGGATCTGATATGAAACAGAATTATAGTCTTGTTAAGTTTGTTAATATTATATAAAAATGTCTGCTACTGGGTTATTTATGAAGAACAGCCTCGCTAACTGAAAAATACCCCTTTGCTGTGTCATCTGTGGGGGTATCAGGGAAGAATCATGCACATTGAGAATATACTTTGTCAAGCTTGTGTCTATAACAAGCCTACCATCTCATCAGGGAAAGTAATGTCACACTGAGAATCTTATTTCTACAATAACACTATAAATCCATCCATGAGGGCAGGATGCTTACGACATTGCTGTTCATGTTTCCAATGTTTAAATATTAAAAGATACATTTCACATCTTGTATAGGTCATACTTTTCAAATCAAAAGGCAGCAAATGTTATAAAACAGAGTGGTTTTATTATGTGATGAAATTAGGATGACCAATATTTTTCTGAGTTACTTTTTAGTAGTTGTGATAAAGCACTATGACCAAAACAACATAAGGAAGAGGTTATGTGTGTATATGCCTCCAGAAGGGTAGAGTCCATCATGGCAGGAACACGTGGCAGCAAGCAGGAGTCTGGAAGGAGAAGGATCACATTTTTAATTGCTTGAACAGAGATGAGAGAAAAGGAAATTGGAAGTGGGTTACAACTATAGTTTCTAGAAGATTCCCTCCATTTCATACTTGTCACATGTATATATCCACTAACTCTCCCCAAATAGGGCTGCCAACCAGGGACCAGTTGTTCAAATGCCTGAACCTATGGGGACAATCTCATTCACCTCACAGTATTCTCACATGTGAAGATGGGAATATGAAGCATCTGACAAGTCTAGAAATTTCAGAGTCTGCAGTAGAACTAGGATTGACCTTGGTCATCCTTGTAATAATACTATAGACCTCATTAGGATTCACCTTAGAAATCCTACAGGCTGACTCTTTTCATAGAGTGGCTCTTCCTCTTATATACTATCATTCTACTAGTATATCCTTATTGCCTCCATTTATCTGATTTATCACCAACCAATCAAAATTCTACTGTGTTTAGGGCTATAAGGTTCATATAAGTGCATGAGTTCCTGAATTTTAAGATGAAGTGCCTAGAAAGAAACACTAATCTCCTCACCTAGATTTTACAGTCCTTCACCACTGTTCCACTAATATTAAATCATCAGATAAGGCAAATATGGAGCCTATTACAAACAACCAGGATACTTGAATTCTTTCTTTAGGTAATCTAATCAGCTATTGATATCACCCGCTCATGACCTGTGCCAAACATGCCACTGTCTGATGTGGGATGTCTTACTATAAACTGTGAATATTCTTTATTACCATTTGTTAATAAAGATATCATTTTGGTCTATGGCAAGGCAACTTAGGGAAAGGTGGGAAATCCAAGATTAGATAAAGGTGGAGGGTGAAGTCAAGGAGACACGATCCAGCTACTCAAGAATCAAGATATAGAAGTATGTGTAAGCCAGAGCCATGTGGTAATATAATATATTAATAAGAATGGGTTGAGTTAAGTTGTAAGAGCTAGTTGGTACCAAGCCTGAGCAACAGGCTAAACAGTTTATAATTAATACAAGCCATATGTGATTATTTGGAACCAAGCAGCTTCAGGTGGGTCCAGATCTTGGGGCATATGACAGAATTCTCATGTCTAAAGAGAGGATGGGCCTTACTGAGTACTTATTGAGTAACTTGAACTTTCCTGTCATATTTTTAAAAAAATTATTTATTATGTATATAGTGTTCTGCCTATATGTATGCCTGTAGGCCAGAAGAGGGCTGTAGTGGGATTATGTTGATACATTGTAAATAATTGTCCTGCCTACTGGTTTAATAAAAATGCTGATTGGCTAGAGGCAGACAGGAAGTGTGTGCAGGGCTACTAGACTAAGAAAACTCTGGGAACAGGAAGAAAAGAGCAGAGATTTCATAGAGAAGCCAGAGAGACACCAGAGAGACATCACAATGAGATGCTAGGAGAAGTGGATAAAAGAAGTTGAAATGCTGCTGAGAAAAGGTACTGAGCCACATGGTTGAACAAGATAAGAATCATGGGTTGAGTTAATATGAAGAAGTTAGCAAGTTATATGTCTGGGCCCTAGGTCAATCAGCATAAAATTAATACAAGCTACAAGTGTCTGTGTCCTTCTGTGGAACTGCAGGACTGCAGGACTCTGGGTCTGTGATCAGAACCTCAGGGTTAGGCCAGAAAGACTGGGCCAGAAACCTACTACTACAGAGGGTAGCAGGTCTAATTATAAATGATTGTGAGTTACCATGTGGTTGCTGGGAACTGAGCTCAGGACCTCTAGGAGAACAGCCAGTTCTCTTAGCATTTTTTCCATCCCTTTCCTGCCATATTTTATATACTCAACCAAGTAGACATTTATGATGTGATTTTATAAATCTACATTGGGATTGTTCTTAGTTCTGCTTTCTATTGCAAGAATCACAGGTCATATCCTCAGTGTCAACAGTGGGGTCCTAGGTCTATGATTCCTTTGCCTATTTTACTTTGTGTGAGTACTTCAGCTATTTTCATGTTTACAATGAATGTAAGCAGGTATGGATCATAGAAAATTTTCTTCTGTGTTAGAAGTAGTTTTTTTCCATGCATATGGATAACCAATAAAGGAATACTTTTACATATATAAGTTAAACACAGACATACTTTCATGCATGTAAGATAAAATGCATTTTGATTCCTGCCTTCATTTATTTTTTATAATAGACACATTGGATGTACATCATTAAGTATAACATTTTCTGAGATTTGGGAACTAAACAACTGTACCAATCAACATTTTTGTTAGAAATGTTTAGAGAGATATTCCCTATAGATTCAAAAATTAAAGAATAAAGACAATGTTAATGTCAAAGAATGTGGAGGATTGAATCCCATTATTGTAACCATTGCATATTAACTTTTTTTTGTTGAGGTTGCCTAGGTTATCATTTAATTTCCACAGTGGTATAAGAGTAGACAGAAAGGAGGGATGCCTATTATAGTGGCAAGAATACCATTTGAAATAAAATTTTCATAGTTAAATTATTTGATTCCTGCTAGGCCATTACATCGTGGTTAGCAAATAGCTTTTCTTTCATATGCTGACTCCAGCTGGTTTCAGGATGACTCTGAGGTCATTTCTAGCCATAGTGAACAAAAGGCTTATTGCTCAGTCACCATTGTCTAACCCTGGGATGTAATCTTCTAGGTTGGAAAAAGACCAGATAAGCAGTGGAGTTCACACCACGTTATCTGCCCTTCCCACTCTAGATCAGCAGTCAAATAATGCTATACACTTTTCCTTCCAAGTAAAATCAGTTTGTCAATTAAGAGAGATTATTCTATCCATTAATTGAAAAAATAGATACTCATTTTCTCATCATGAGGAGCACTAGAAAGAGCCTTTGATATCAGGAGTTTCAAAGGTAGAATTTATTTTAATGAAATGTGCTTTATGTTTCAAAGTCAAGTCATAAATTCATGATTGAAGATGTGAGAAATAAAAGAACAGTCACTACTCTGTTCTCAGCAAGGTCTCTGTGCCTTAACTATCACACTGTCCTAAAAGCAGGGAGGAGAGCACTGTTCAAGCTGTAGAAATAGGAGTGCCATAAACCATTTCTTCTGGCTTAACGTCTTTATAATAAAAAATTGTACTAGAATAAAATCATTGCTGAATTGTGTTTTTATGACTACAATATCTTCCATAACTTCTCAGTTAAAAATATTCTGGGGGAGGCAGAAAAAATGTCATTCATGTCACAGTATCAGTCTCTGCCTGTCAAAAAAAACTGGAGTACAGTTTGTGATAGCTTTCTCTTATTTTTAAACTTTTATTGAACATTTGTTCAAGTTTATGATACATTTAAAAATAAGGAGTAGTAATTTACACTGTCAAGTTATTGTTATAAAATTAATTGTTCTAAGTTGCAAAGTATTTAATATCTTTTCCATGTTTTTATAGAAGAAAATGCTTCAAATTGGGAAAGCAAATAAAGAGACAAAAGTCTTAAAAGCTCTAATTTATAACCTTGGGATCTAATTGGGGAAAGTCGCTTTTTACTATGATATTAAAATGCATTGATTAAGTTCTAGTGTATTAATTTGTATTATGCTACTTCTAAAATTTAGAGACATATATTGTGACAAAAACAAAAACACTTTGCTTGATTTTTTTGGGGGGTGGCTTAGCTAATTGCACATGAAGACCCTCTCTACAATGGAGTCTCCATAATAAAAGTTATTTAATTGTGGCTTCCTATATATGAATGTGACTCAGCCACAGGTCACCAGCTGCACACATTCATATGCAAATCTTACCCAGCAAATTCAAATCTACCTGTGCTTGCTTTGGGCTAAGGCAGTACTCCAACATTAACAAAATGAATCTTGACTATAGGCTTATGCAGGCAAATAGCCAAGAGTTCAAATGACTTCCCATCTTCTTTCTAAAATGTCTCAGATCTCACTCTGTCTGGAGTTGCTCTTGCATTGATATTTCTTCTCCATTTCTACCACTTCTATAACTTCCCATCTTTACGTAATATCCTTAATTATATATAAATTTCAGCACTTTCTACATATATTTAAATGGCTACAATATGTTAATATTTTGCTATACAATACATAGATATATTGACATAGTCATCTTACATAAAACTATGTTTAAAAATATTAGCACAAATAACCCTTCAATTTCTCACGCCTCCCTATTGTTTTTCCTGACTGAACTCTCACATGTGACCTCTGTTGACTTACCAACATTCTCTAAATGATTTGTATTCTTTCATGACATCATGTCTTACTCCATTCTCTCTTTCTCTCTTTGTTCCTCCCCCAGTTGTTTTAATGAGCATGCTCTCACCACTGTTGGTACCCGGTTTCCTTGGGTCAATATTTGCTATCCTTTTTAAAAAAAAATTGTTTAGGGAAAAATGTGAAATATTTCAAAATGGTCAAACTAAAACAACTAAGTGAACTTCTCCAGCTGTCACTCTCTACTTGTCTTTTGGAAATGACCCCAATCTACAGCACTTTTCTGTATCTTTTACTAGATTATTTTGCAACTCACTCAACTATAGACTATTTCAATAATGCAACTAAGTACCGTGCTTATAAATAAAAATAAGAATTTTGTGTAGTGATACATTCAACCTCTCCTTTTAGGAAAATGTGGTTTAAAAAATTACATTTTATTATCCTAACAGGTACTAAAATGTTTGGCATTTGTCTTGGTTACGTTTTAATCATCAAAGAACAAGCTCAGTGTCTCAGAAAGGAACACACCAACAAAGAAAAAGTAATTTGGCATAGCAATTTCTTTTTGTAAGAAGGGGCACCACAAGCTAAACTGGGCTAATGAATATACTTCTCAAAATGTTCTCTGCATTTCATCCACGACATAGGTGGTAGAAGCTCAGTCTTAACTATCTGAAGTAATTGGTTAATTGGTACAAAGGCGAAACAAGAAGTTCAGGAAATATGGGCACTGATAGGGCTGACTCCATTCATCCATTTATCCATCCATCCATCCACACACACATATACATCCCATATGTATACAAACCCATATACATATATATAGGGAGAGACATATCTACATATAAACATACATCATATATGTATACACCATATACATCTACATGAACATAAACACACACACACGTGTGTGTGTGTGTGTGTGTGTGTGTGTGTGTGTTTCTCACAGTTTGATACAATGTAGAGTCACCTGGTAAGAGAGATGTAGTATCAACCTGGTAAGAGAGATCCCTAGTTGAAGTATTGTCCAGATCAGGTTGGCCTATGGCCATATCTGTAGAGACATCCTCTTGATTGCTAATTGATGAAGCAAATCCAAGCCCATTGTGGGTGGCATCATTCTACATGTGTGTGGTTATAAAAAACATGTAGCAGAGAACAAGCTAGGGAGAGGTTCAATGAATAGTGTCTCTCTCAGGTTTCTGCTTCAGCTCCTGTCCTGGCTTTCCCTTCTGATGGACTGCAGCTTGGACATGTAAACAGAACAAAGCCTTTCCTTTCCAAGCTTCTTGTGGTCAGAGTTATCACAGCAACAGAAAAGTAATTTAGAACATTATCTATCTGCAAATTCAGATCTATAAGAACAGTCCCTACCCATGAATACAATAAATATCGTACTTGATTTGAGCAAACAAATGCAGAAAAGACAAATACAAATAGAAAAGATACACTAAATTTGGGTCCATAAATTTGTTAGTATATTGGCAAATTTGTTTCAGCATTGATCATGATTATGGTGTGTGTGTGATGCTGTATATGCACACATTATATCTCTGAATATTATATGTTCATTGTGGCTAACAGGCTATGTCCTGCTTTAAGTGACTGCCTTGCTCTAAGTTGAACAAATCAATATCCCTCATGCTGTGCCTTGCCCTAGGTGACTACACTTTACAAATGAGCAGTCAGTTTCATTTTAACATCAACTGCAGGATAATTCTCTATCTCCTTTTCAGAGACACTACCACCTGTCGCACAGAACTATGAGGCATGGACTGAAAAATAACATCTTCCAACCTGCAAACAGGGACCTTGATTCAAAAGACAAGGGCACAAATGACTGTTAAGCCATAATAAAAAGCTTGGTGAATGAATTTATCCAACAAAACAGACAAAAGGAAGAATATAATAAATGCACCTGGACTATATAAAAAGGGGACACATGAAACTGTGATGACAAGGCCACAATTGACCCCTAGATGTGTGAATGTGTGTGTGTGTATATGCCTGTGAGCATGTGTGTGCCTGGATGTGCATGTGTGTGTGTGTGTGTGTGTGTGTGTGTGTGTGTGTGTATGTGTACTGAAGGACCAACAGGTAGATAACTCTTAATTGTCATTGGGCCTTCACCTCCATAGAGTTCTCACTTCTTGAAATTGTCCATTCAAACTGCTAGCTATCCAGATAGGTTCTGACTACTCTGTACATCTGCAGCTCCCCAATAGGTTAATATTCAGTGAACCTCCTTCAGTGACTTCTTTCTTCTCTTTTGTATAAGCTGCCTTCATTTGCCTTATGCCTCTGGAACTGCCTCTTTGGATTCTATATCATCTTTAACTCTTTAGTAATCTCTCTCTCTCTGTGGTATGAATGTATGTATGTATGCATATGAGTGTGGTTGTGTGTGGTTTGTATGTGGTGCAGATGTGTGTGTGTGATGTATATAAATGTGTGTGTGGTCTGTATGTGTAGTGTATAAGGTTATGTGTGTGTATTTGTGTGTGATTTATATGTGCATATGTATACATATGTATAATATGCTTATATGTGTGTGGTGTTTATGTGTGGTTCATAAGTATGTTTATGTGTGGTGTTTATGTATATGTGTTTATGTATATGTGACTATGTAGTGTATGTGTTATATGTATAGATATGTGTGTTTACAATGTGTATGTGTGTATATGATTTATGTGTGTGTGTATGGTGTGTATGCTGTTTATGTCTCTGTGTGTAGAGTATGTGCATGGTTTATATGTGTATGTGGTGTGTGTGTAGGTAGGTATAAAGATATTGCTGTGTGAAATGTAATGTGTGATCTGTGAAATAATAATAATAATTAAGAGTGGAATGGACAGTGGCCATGCCACTGAGGAAAATCAGGACTGCTTGGTAAATTTCAGCAAATATAACTGAGGTAACTTATAAATACAATATTTAGTACATTCTGATATTGTAGAAAGGCAAAACTACATATTTGTCTCTGTTCTTGACATAGCACAATCATTCTACATGCACCTACACACAGCACACATACAAACTCACATAAAATTAGAAATCTTTTACATTTATTTGGAAGACTTTTTAAGACTTACAGGCTTATTGAGAACTATGTAAAATTAATATCTATATTTGTAATATAGTTATAAATTTATTATTTTGAAAACATTTTGTCAGTTTCAGAGACTCATAGTATCTTCAGTGAAGTTACCTGAGAAGCAGGATTGTTGTATGACTCATGGGTTTGCCACTTTGTGTTTTTCTACTTTTTTTCCCTTTTATTTAAACATTTGAAGAAATGTCTAAACAGCATGAAATTCAGCCTTTGCTTACATGAGGGTATAGTGGTGGCTCTGAAGTTAAAAATCACTGCGGCTCTTCCAAAAGACAGGGGTTCAAGCCCTAGCGCCCACATGGTATGGAAACCATCTGGATCTCCAGTTCCAGGGTATTTAAGGTCCTTTCTGGTCCACCCAGGCATCAGACACATATGTGCATACAAAATACCCATACAAATAAAAATACACAAATACAATTATATTTTTAAACATTTTAACACTGTGTTTCTATACTCCATACTAATTTTGTGTGTGTTTGTATGTGTGTGTGTGTGTGTGTGTGGTATGCACAATAAGATAATTTATTCTGCCAGTGACTACAGTGATTAGAAAACTGATTTTATGCTGTGACTCTTTGATAATATCTGTCAGATAGATAATAGAAATATATTCTCTAACGAGGGAGAAGTGACAGCAAATCTCATGCGTACTTTCTGTTTATCTTGTTTCTATTTGTGAGCTCAAATTAATTAAGAATGTTGCATCCACTGATAATGAAAACAGTTCTTAGATATCTGGCTTAGAAAGTTTCTGTGCTTCTCAGTTTGCTTTTGACCTTTTCTTGGGGTTGTAATGCTGAAGGTAGGATTCGTGTGCTGTTGGTCTACCTGTGTGTCCACATGCCTGAACTTGAGAAAGCCCCTTGTGACCTCAAACTGTTTAATTGTGGAGTGCTTTTTTGGTTATGATGAATAGCAATGAGTTAGTCTTTAATCTCTTTTAAATCAATACTTCTCTTTTGGTTGTTGGTCAGATTTTCTAGGCTTATTCAGTCCCAACTGTCGATGCCTATGGTTGCACTGGGCAAGGCTATTTTACAACTAAATATTTAGGTTATAGTAATAACATAGAATAATAACTCAGACTTTTTTCTTTTTGTATGTGTGTCACTGTAGCTTGTCTTACTATTCTATTGCTGTGAAGAAACACTATGATGAAAGCAACTCTTACAGAAGAGAGCATTAACTGGGTATTTGTTTACAATTTTGGCGGTTTAGTCCATTATAATCATGGCAGGTACTGGAATGGTACCAGATCCTTCCCAATCCATGGGCAGAGAGGTAGTAAGACTGAGACTGGCTTGGGCTTTTAAAACTTCAAAGCCCACCCTCAGTGACACAGTTTCCCAGCAAGGCCATACCTCTTTTTTTTTTTTTTTTTTATGGTGGAAAAAGTATATTTAGAATTAGCCAGCTGGACTGAGTTTAGATGATCCCAATTTTGTTGGCGACATCCAGAGCATCATAATCAGGAGCCAATCGAACATATGCCTTCTTTTCTCCATCAGGCCTTATGAGGGTGTTGACTTTGGCCACATCTATGTTATAGAGTTTCTTCACAGCCTGTTTGATCTGGTGCTTGTTGGCCTTGACATCCACAATGAACACAAGCGTGTTGTTGTCTTCTATCGTCTTCATGGCTGACTCAGTGGTCAGAGGGAACTTGATGATGGCGGCATAGTGGTCAAGCTTGTTTCTCCTGGGCGCGCTCTTTCGAGGGTATTTGGGCTGCCTCCTGAGCCTAAGGGTCTTGGGCCCGGGGGAAAGTGGGTGACGTGCGGATCTTCTTTCTCTTGTGGCTGTGGACACCTTTCAGCACTGCTTTCTTGGCTTTCAAGGCCTTCGCTTTGGCTTTGGCTTTGGGAGGGGCAGGAGCTTCCTTCTTCGCTTTTGGCGCCATCCTGTTGAAAAGGAAGGCCATGCCTCTTAATCCTTCTAGGTTTTTCAAATCCTGCCACTCCCTGGTGACTAAGCATTCAGATATATGAGTCTATAGCAGCCATTCTTATTCAAACCTCCACATTTCACACTCCGGATCCTACAGGTCTATAGCTATATCATGTCAATGCTGTCAATCCCAAACTCTTCATTTTAGCATCAAGTAGATTTTTAAGACAAGGTCAAAAAGCAGCCATTTTCTTTGCAAAATAGTGGTCTATTGGGAACTTACTAATATTCTTCCCTTTTGGAGCTTATCCCCCATAGTTCAAACCACTGTTGGAACTGTCTTTTATGCTCCTATTAGGATGGCCCATCAAGGTCTGTTTAAGATATCCAATCACCTTTTTGATCTAAAATTGCAAAGTTTTCCATATTCCTCCAACAAAGTGCATGATCAGGCCTGTTACAGCAATGCCCCACTCCTGGTACCAAGTTTTCATCTTAGTTACTACTATTCTATTGCAATGACCAAGACAATCCCCAAAGCCATTTTCTTAACAAATACTTTTTATTTATACTGCCCTGTAGTGATTTTCTCTGAGGTTAAAACCTGTGTCTGTTTTAGAAGAAAACTCATTAAGACATGGGATGCTAAAAGGGAAGTGAAATAAGAAGTTATGAGAGGGAAAATTTGACCCTATAGGGATCTTCCTTAAGCTCAGGAGGAAGCTTTAGGAAATCCCAGAAAAGACCCAGACACATAATAGGTACTTCCTCAACAAGTTTATAGAAACTATAAATATAGCTAAGAGAGAAAGACAGGATGAGCTGTCTAGAAGAGGGTAGACCCACTGAGCTGCCTGAAGGACAATCTTCAATCTGCTGGGCTGACTACAAGTTGTGAAGTAGGTGCCTTATTTCCAGCTTTCATAAGCCATCATCCCTCATCCATATTCCTGTAAGTTTCCCCAATAAAACTCATCGGCTTAATAAGTTGAACTTCGGTGGTATCTATATTTTGGTCTGTTGTTGGTTCCTTATCTGAGGCAAGAAGGCTTTTGTGTATATCTTCACAAGAATAAAGTCATAACAACAGATTCTTTTTTGAATAAATTTATAAAATGACATCTCACAGTAAATAAATAAATAAATATATTGATTCTTATGTGAAAGTTTAATTATTCCCTTAAAATCTAAATGTGTCCTATGGATTTCTTTCTTTCGTTCTTTCTTTTTTTAACATGAGGAACAAAAATGCCAAGGTCTGTGCTAAAGAAAGATGACCCAGTAGTTAGGAGGTACACTGCTTTTGCAGTGGACCCAGGTTTGACTCCAACTACCTGTAATTCCAGCTCCAGGATATCAGGCAAGGCCTTATGACCTCCAAAAGTATCTGCACTCACATCCACACACCCACAAACAGACAAGACACATAGAATTTTGTTTTTAAAGTTCCAAAGTGTTCTATTTTCATTTTGTTGGTCTGGTAAAATATTCTGACCAATTGCAACTTAGCGGAGGAAAAGCTTTCTTTCTTCTTCTTCCTTGTCACAGTCCATCACAGGGGAAAGGCAGAGTGAGAATGTAAACAAAACCATCTTGAAGCAGAATCCACAGAGGAAAGCTGCTTGCTGGCTCACGCACAGGCTTACCCATAGGCTCCTGCTTAGCTAGCTATTGTATTCATCCCAGGACCACCTGCCCAGGAAATGGTGTCACTGGCAGTGGGCTGAGCTGTCCTAGATCAATTAAGACAATAAAAAGAGTCCTTCACTGGCATGGCCACAGAACAAGCTGATAATGACAATTAGTCAGGTGAACCCCCACACTCTTCATGTCATGAGTTAATGCTGTGTTAAGTTTACTGTCAATGCCAATTAAGACCCAAAGTTAATATCTTTTTCAGCTAAGATAAAATAGGCAGAGAGAAGCACCTATCTACTGTTATAGCTGCTTTTTTTTATTACTATTATAAAAAGCCATGACTAAAAATCAGTTTGTGATGAAAGGGTTTATTTTTTCTTAAAGTATGTAGCTGATCATCCAGGGAAGTCATGGCAGAGACTGGAGGCGGGAACATGGAGGCAAGAGCTGATGCAGAGGCCATGGAGGGAATGATGCTAATTGGCTTATTCCTCATGGCTTGTTCAGTGTGCTTACTCATAGCTCCCATGACCACCAGCCTAGAGGTGGCATCGTCAACCATAAGCAAGGCCTGACACTGTCAATCATAAATCAACAAGATAGTACTGGAGAGATGGCTCAGAGGTTAAGAGCACTGGCAGCTCTTCCAGAGGTCCTGAGCTCAGTTCCCAGCAACCACATGGTGGCTCATAACCATCTATGATGACATCTGGTGCCCTGTTCTGTATACTGTATACATAATAAATAAATAAAATATACCATAGTTTAACCTAGCCAGGGGCATTTTCTCAGTTGAGGATCCTTCTCCTAAAAGGACTTCAGTGTGTATCAAGATGACATAAAGCCAGCTGGTGCATCTTCATAAAAGGTGTATTTATTACCCACTTGTAAAAATCAATTACAATTAACATTAAAAGTAATTCAAAATTGTGAAGTTTTATCTAAGAATACAAAAGAAAATCAATATTTTAAATGGTTAATAAATCCATCTGTAGCACTTTTCAGTATGATCATTGAACTTTCTAAATATTCATAGGTACTAAGAAGAAAGCCATTCTAACTTCAAACTGCTTGTAGAAATTGTTCATATAAAAAAGAATAAAAGCAAGGAAAAGTCATTCATCATATTCATCAGAGACTAAGAATCAATTCTTCTTGCTACTTTGGCCACTTTTTTCTCTTTGCATATTGTGCTAATTGTAAAATAAAATGGTAATTCATTATACTCTCTCTTTGGAAGATAAACAAAATGGCCAGATCGATAAAAATCAAATGGTCATCCAGACCCTTATTTTCATAGATGACAATAAATTTTAGAGTGAAATTAGTAGTATATTTACTGTATAAATTTATTGCCCCAGGCAGTAAAATTCACAATATTTTTGTCATTGTGTTTTAAATAAGAGGATTAGATTTATCCCTCAGTGCTTTTTTCCCCCTAAGATTTATTTGTTTCTATTTTATGTGTATGAGTGTTATGCCTGTGTGTATGTATGTGCATTGTGTGCATACCTGGGGTGCTTGTAGGCCAGCGAAGGTGCCAGATCTCTTTCGTTGGGATTGTACTAGGATTTCTATTGCTGTGACAAAGCAGCATGACCAAAGGGCAAGTTGGAGAGGAAAAGGTTTATTTGGTTTATGCATCCCCATTGCTGTCCATCTCTGAAGGATGTCAGGACAGGAGTTCTAAGAGGACAGGATCCCAGAGGCAGGAGCTGATACAGAAGCCATGGAGGAGTGCTGCTTACTGGCTTGCTCCTCTCAGATTGCTCAGCCTGCTTTCTTATAGGATCCCGGACCAGCAGCCCAAGGATGGCACCACCCACCAGAGGCTGGGCCCTCCCCCATTGATTACTAAGTGAGAAAAATGCCTTACAGCTGTATCTCATCAAGGCATTTCCTCACTGTGACTCCTTCCTCTCTGATGACTCTAGATTGTGTCAAGTTGACACACAAACCACCCAGTACAACTGACTCCTTGTCAACTTGATACACAAGCACATCACTATTAAGCCACAGCCCTCCCTTTCTTATTCCTCACCAAAATTTTAAATAACTTTAAAAGTTCCACAGTATTTACAAACTCAAACACATTTAAACTTTCAATTTCTTTAAAATAGCCAACCTTTTTTAAAAATACAAAGTCTTTTCAAATTCAAGTCTCTCAACAGTGGGCTCCAGTAAATTACTTCTTACCTCAAGAGGAAAACAGATCAGGGTAAGTCACAATGAAATCAAAGCAAAGCAAAATTTCAAGTACCTGAGATCCATTCATAATATTCTGGACTCTTTCAAAGGGCCTAAGAGGTCACTTTACTGGCTCTGCCTTCTGAACCACACACAACTCATCTTCTAGGCTCCGCCTGACTCCCCTCCACTGCTGCTACTGTTCTTGGTGACTATCTCATGATAATAAGACCTCCAAAATGCAGGAATCCTTTGCTGCAATTGGGCTGCACTTTCACCCATAGACCCTCATAGGCTCTCTTTATGGTGATGAGCCTCAACTTCTTTGCATGACCCCTTCAGTCCCAGGCCTCCAACTACCACTGAGACTGTACCTACAGCAATGGCCTTTCCTGACTTCTCATAGTGCCGAGCCTCAGCTGTTCTCCACGACACTTTCAAGTCTACATAACAAGTACCACGTGGGTGATGTTTACATATTACCATGTACCTCTGGCAGGCAGCGTGAGGTACAACGGTGGTAACCTCTGGAACAGAATTTCTCTGTGCTCTCAGAAGATTTTACCCTGTGATCTCTGCTTAATTACCATTAACTGTGAATTGTACCATCAAACTTGCCATATTATTAGCATTTTTTTCCCAGACACACAAGACTCAGTCCTATAAGACTTCTTGCTTCAATTTCTGGTAAATGCAATGTGTCCAGACATGAGGTCTCCTAAAGCAATTTGGATTTTGATGTGTATGGATCTCAGTGTATCACTCTTGGTTCACCCAAAATCACAGATCTCCTAGTTATTAGGGAGTTATTTAAGTAATAAATGGCCATTGAGGACCACTGATCAAGCACCTCCTTTAACCAGCTCCTACATTCTTTCTTTACATCTTAACCAGCCAACAGTCTCAGACATTGCTGTTTTAGAATCTAAGCCAACATCTTTGCTTGATTTCTAAGACTAGATATGTTTTTGGACCTAGGTGTTTATACACTCTGGAGCTTGTGGGTGTCTGAGAACTACTTGGAAAACAGGCCTGACTATCACATACATAAGGTTTGGGTTCTTGTCCAGCTGATGATGGTGATATAAAATCTCAGCTCAGATGTTGTAGGAGATGCCTGTGGGTCCAGAAGTCCCCCTTCAGTTCTGCTGATTAAAACTGATTGGGTCTAAGCCTGCTGCCAGAGTGACTGGACTGCCTCTAAACCCCTTACACTATGATCTGCATGTAAATGACACACCAGGGCTGTGACTGTTGGCAAGTGCTGTTTGAATCCTAGTTGAATGAGCCAGAATAGTGGTACACGCCTTTGCTTCCAGTCCTAGGGAGGCAGAGGCAGTCAGGCAGATCTCCACGTTGAAAGCTAGCTTGATCTACAGAGCAAGTTCCTGTACTGAGAGGCTACACAGAGAAACCTTGCCAGAAAGCATTGAAAATTTAGAAAAGAAAAAAAAATATAAGCAGCAAAAATAAGTGAAATCAAGATGCCTAGAAAATCTCCACACACTTCCAAAAACACGTGAATCCTCCTCCACTGCTTTAGCAGATTCCTCCCATTCATTACTTTGATAGTCTAACCCCAGTGGGCTGAGGACCCGACTAGCCAGCCTCACTGTCACTTCTGCTCGGCAGCCAGGATAAGCCTTCTTTCTCTGACATCCCCTCCTCCAGCCCCTATGGAAAGACAGAAGAGAAAACGGAAGAAGTCTTCCACATTTCGCTCTCAGCTCTTCACTCTAGTGTCTGGACCCACTGTCTAGAGCTGCCATTTCCGTTCTCCCGTCATCTGTCTCGCCACTTCCTTCTTTTCTGACATTTTCTCACACAGTAGCTTTGGTTTTACTTGGACTTTCCTTTAGGCGAGGTTTTCAGTCCTTTTTCTGTTGATTGCCCTCCGTTCTGGGGAACTAGAAAGTACCCAAAGCTAGTACACTGTGCAACTGTAGCACCCAAACCATTCTCCTCAAAATTCTCAGAGCTCACCATCCTTTTTACATGATATGAAATGTTTGAACCTTAACCCTCCACATATTGTTTTCCAGATAGTTTGATTTTGGTTTTCATCCTTTTTCAGATGCCTGTATGAGCAGGTGGGTCAATTCATTAACTGAGTCTTCTATCTTCACTAAAAATGGAAATCCCTCCTAGGGTTCTGGAGACAAACAGGCCAATGGGTAACTGATTAACAGAGTGATTATAAGCGATTGACATATACAATTTTGAAGGTAGACAATTACCTGGCTCTCCACTTGTTATGTAAGGTCCAGATGCTGATATTGAGTCCTACTGAGTTTGAATGCCTGAGAAGCAGGGCAGCTGAGGGCAAGGGAGCTCTGCACCAGTATCTCGGATTAAGCTAGGGAGACTGAAATATTCAATGGCTTTTTGATTCTATCCAGGTTTTCACTGGGTTCTGTGAAGCCCACTGTGAGAAAACACCATCCTGTAATACAACAGCCATTGCCACGTAAACCAGAGCAGTTGTGATTTTAACAGAATCTCAAGGTCAGGTCTGCTGAAGTTTCCTTTCACAGGAAAGGGTGGGAAGTCTTGTCAGACTCTCATCTGTGATCTCAGCCACTTTATCCTGAACTTCTCTGCTAGCCAAATGCAATTCATCCTGAGCTGCGTATGATCTCACTGTCTGGGAGGTGCTAGATCTTTTAAAGTATGGAAGGTTAACTGAATGGGAAATTCCATCTATGAATCTGTGGATAAGTTATCATCCACACTGTGCAGAAACTTTAAAATGATTCGGTTGTTTTGTGGTCATCCACGTTCTTTAAGTAACCCCTCACCCATGCTCTGGGCCAGGAAAGGTTCAAACAATACCTGCCCATGCTGGGCAACAAAATTTACTTTATTCATTGTACCAGATGATATAGTAATCTCAACCAGAAGCACTCTGGAGGCATACAGTAAATGATACTTAACCAAGCATTTACATACCTAGAACTCAATTTTCAAGGCAACACATAAAGCCAATCACTGCAGTTGGACTTAAAAGCCTAGGTAGGAAAATGTAGTATTTCTACTTTTCCCTGTTGGCTCGCTTCTGCTCAGGTGAAAGGAATATTCTTATCTCTTCTGGTAGATTCCCTGATGCCAAATTACTTGCCTGTAATCCAAGTTGTTGAGATTTAGTATAAATTTTAACTTCTTGGAGATTATGTTAAAATAAAGATCCTAGTTTTATAAACTTTGATAGCATTTCACATTGACTCCCTAGTTGTTAGTTCAACATCATATCTCTATCTTTTGAGGTCTGAAGAGGAGGATTTTTTTTTTTTTTAAATTTCACTTTTCTATTTAGAAGGTATTTTTTTTGGTTTGATTTTTACACAGCAACCACAGTTCCCTCTCCATCCTCTCCATCTTCCCCCCATACCACCCTTCCACTTACCCTCAAAGAGGAGAAGGCCTCCCATGGGGAGTCCACAAAGTCTGGGACATCAGGTTAAGGCATGACCAAGCTCCTTCCCCCTGTATCAAGGCTGATCAAGGTGTTCCCCTGTAGGGAGCAGGTTCCAAAAAGCCAGTTTATACACTATGGATAAGTCTTGGTCCCACTGCCAGAAGTACCACCACCAGCTCAAACCACACAATTGTCATCCATATTCAGAGGTCTAGTTCTGTCCCATGCAGGTTCCCCCAGTTGTTAGTCCGAGTCAGTGAGCTCCCAATAGCTCAGGTCAGCTATTTCTGAGAGTTTCCTCATCATGATCTTGACCCTTTTGCTCATATAATCCCTCCTCTTTCTCTTCGACTGGATTCCAGGACCTCGGCCCAGAGCTTAGCTTCCACCAGTTACTGGATGAAGGTTCTATGATAGCAATTAGGATGCTCATCAGTTTAATTACTGGGGAAGGCCAGTTCAGGCACTCTCTCTATTATTACTTGGAGTCTTAGCTGGGGTCATCCTTGTGGATCCCTGAGAGTTTCCCTAGCACCAGGTTTCTCCCTAGCCTCAAAATGGTTTCCTTTGTCAAGATGTCTATATCATTGCTCTCCCTCTTTATCTCTCCCCCCAACTCTACCATCCTGTTCCCTCATGTTCTCTTCCTTACTGCTCCCTATGCTCCCAATTTTCTAGGAAGTCTTATCTCTTTCCCTTTCCCAGAGGAATCCATGGATGTCTCTCTTAGGAGGGTCAAGGAAGATGTTTTTATTGTCTCATTTTACCTTATACTCATGCTATCCTTTTATGACACTTGAATTTACATATAATTGTTGTAATAGGTTCTGGCCTAGACTTTCTGGGCCTGGACCAGAGGTTTGGTCCCACTCTCAGCCTTGCTTAGCATCAAATAATTACACATATGCTTATATTATTTTATGCTGTTTGACCTATGGCCAGGCTAAAGAGTCTTAATCTAACCCATCTGTCTTATCCTGTTCAGCGGTTTGGCTCAGTCCCTTTTCTTAGAGCAGCATTTCAGCTTCTTTCCTCTGTGTCTGTGCTATCTCCTTGTCATGTCTGAGTTTTCTTTGCCTGGTAGCCCTGCCCACACTTTCTGTTTGCCTTTGGCCAGTCACCTTCTTATTAAACCTATAGGCAGGACAAATATTTACTTTACCAGCATAATCCAACTACATATAATATCCATCTAGGTAAAGATGCTTGATAAATTCTACTGTGGTATCAACAAAAGAGGCTAAAGGTTAGATCAGTAGTTGTGAAACTTCTTACTAAAATTCAGGACAAAAATGTTATGAAGCAAGGTAGTGGAGTTGCATGCCTTTAGTTCAAGCACTCTGGAGGCAGGGGCAGAGGAAGACAGATCTCTTTGAGTCTGAGGCCAGCTTGGTCTACAGAGTGAGATCCAGTTCAGCTGGGGCTATACAACAGAATGAATTCCTGGCTCAAACGACCCAAAACAAATAAAAAAGGTTGTCAGTTGTGGAGGAGTTATCTCAGTGGTAGACGACTAATCTAATTGCACAAGTCCCTACATTGGATCCCCAGCTCTTGAAAACAAACAAACAAACAAACAAATAAACACATATATACTTTATATGTATATGTATATATATCTCACATATAGATTCATATATGTAAATATACATTTAATCTAGTTCATGTACATGTATATATTCTCACATCTTAAATAAAAAAGTTATGAAAAACTTCCATAGAACATGCTCTTTCTTCCTAATTCATTTTATTCTTCACATCTGATAAAAACTTATTTTATTCTATACTACTAGCTGTTAATGCATAGCTTAAAATGTGACCCATATGGTAGAAACAGAATTGAGATTCTTATAATGTATTTTTGTTCCACGTATAAAAATTATATTTATTTATTGATGATCTTCCACGTCTGCCTGAGACATGTGAATATTTGAAGGTAGTCAGGATTATGGAAATATCTCCAGGTTACATTTAGAAATTGGTTGCTTTAAATTTACTTAGCCTGGTAGCTGAGGAGAATCTGGAAGGGTGAAGAACAAATGAAATCATGTTGTGAGCATCATTATTGCACTGAGAGAAGCAAAGATTCTACAGTCAACTGGAGCTGTGTCCCCCATAGGGCCACCACTGTCACTCTGGAGCTGTGTACCCCATATGGCCACCACTGTTATCCCACATGAACCTGTCTCTTTCAAGGTATTTCCTCAGTCTCTGCCCTAGTCTCTTGTTTCTTTTTCCCAAGTGTTTCTTTCAAATGCTAAATTTATTTAAAGAATTCTAAATGTATGTGGTGGAAATGCTCTCTGTATGATGTAAATAAAGTAACTGGTTTGGCCTATGCACAGCACCATAGAAGTGGGTGGAGAATCAGAGGACAGGCAGGTAGAAGAAGGGCGGAGTTAGTCAGTCGCCATTGGAACCCCAACAAGAACAGACATGTAAGGAATACAGGTGAGCCAGGGGCTGGGACATGTGGTAGGTGGATTAGTAGATTACAAGAAATGGGTTGATTTAAGATGAAAGAGCTAGCTAGTAATGTGCTTGAGACATGGACCAAACAGTATGAAGTTAATATAAGTGTCTGATTCATTTCTTTGGGGGACAAAAGCTGCCGCGGGCCAGGAACAAACCTCTGAGCCCAAAAGGCCCCGGAAACCTTCTACAACAAATGTATTTTTCTGTTTATGGTCTAGGTGACACTTCTGTTCCTCTTACAGCCTGACAGATGATAATCTACATTGGAAGATGACATGCTAGAGTGTGGCCTTTCATCTTATTAGATCCTAAATTCAGTTATGTAACATGTTTTTATAGCACAGTTGTGTCAGGTAACCATGCCACATTTTGGATGTCTTTAAATTAGCAAGGTGGTCATATTCCTTGACACTGCTCCCCACTTCATGAGAGTCACAGATAAAAAGAGAGAGGAGTCATCAACACGGCCCCAGCATTGCCTTTGCAAATTGTAAACATTTAAAACAAACCGTTTTTTCCTCTAAAATTTGAGATGGTAACTGTTTAGCTTTTTGTAGTTTCCTCTGAATTGATTCAACTCTCTGAAAGCAGCTAGGGAAGTACAAGATGCCAATGAGCATGTTTGTTTCCAAAGAAAACCTTGTTTACGACAGACAGTAGCTGAAACTTTCCCTAGACCTTGGTATAAAAACTTCTTGTTAATAAAGTGTGAGGAAGGATGGAAGAAACTCTTTAAAGAACCTTTTACTAGATCTTGGAAGACTGGACTTCACAGGTGGTGGACCGCCCCAGACAAGGCTTCCCGTGAGAGCTCACATGGAGACAACAGAGAGGTGCTCAGAGCAAGGATATCTTCTGATTTTCAAAGATAAAAACTTTCCCCTACATGTGGACTATTTGTAGAATGTCTTCTTTATGCAAACTAAAACTGACAGGCTTTTGTATTTTCAGTCATCCTGCTTGCTTAGGCAGACAGGTATTCTAGGCTCTCCCAACCAAAGACATTTTGTGAGATTTAAGCTCATAAGCCCAGAAAGAAATGTATCAGTATATCTTTGTCTGTCTCTTTCTTTGGAATAAAGTTTAAACTTACAAGTACATAAGTTTAATATGTATTAGGTGATCCTTGACAGACATAAACTGAGGGAAAAAAGAATTGTTAAATATTAGGTTCAAAATATGTTTTTCTTGTTTTAAGAACACCTGAGATCTGCTTGACAAAGAGATTATTAAAGGTCAAACACAGTAGTAATGATGGGCACTGTGCTTCACAGAAAGTATACAGAATTGTTCACATACAGTAGTTATGATGGATGGTGCTGTACAGTGAGCCTACAGGATTGTTCACATACAGCAGAAATGACGGGCACTGGGCTTCACAGTGAGTCTATTGAACTGTTCACACTGCTTAGCAGAAACATTATACCCAGGGTTTGGTAACTCTTTCAGCTCTTCCCAGATACAATTCCTCTATAATTCTATGAATTTACTATTTATCATATAAATGGAATCATTTCTTTCTATGACTAACTTGCTTTACTTAGCATTCATTCTTTACGATGATTGAAGTATTTAATGGACAATGGAAAAAAAGGGCTTAAAAAGCAGGTTGACGTGCTGATTGGAATGATGATAATGCAGAATTGTCCTAGGTTAAAGGGCTCAGAAAAATATGTAGGTTCCAAATATAGATATAGAGGAGGTCAGTTCTAAATAATTTACATAGAAATTGCACATTAATATTTTAAAATGCAAATATGCTCAGAAATTAAATTAAACTAACAATGGCATAAGCTTCAATAATTAAATGTAATATTAATAGGAAGAAATACAGGGTAGCATGTGTTCCATTTTTTTTTATATATCCCTCACAGGACAGCCTTAGTTATACAGATAGTTGTGATGCCAAACTGGAGGTTGCATACAAAGAACCTGTAACATAGGCAGGCAGGCAAGGGGTGTAGATATCACTTAGTGCTAGAGCGAAAAAAACATTCCATCAACTACAGTCTTTCATTCTCTTGCTCTTGTCTGTATTTCATGGGTTATGCTTGCTGCTGCATCTCTAACAAGCCTAGCAGTGGATTTCGTTAAGGAGATGAAGAGGATTTAAAGGATCAAAAGCAGACTGGCATTCAACACTTCTTTCTCCTAAGCCCATTGGAGATGACTTAATAAAAAGGAGGCAGAATATTAATTTTTTCTGAAATTTTGTTTGGTTGGATGACCTTGGTAAAAGCCAGTGGGAGAATTTGGAAATTAGTTTAATTGACTGTTATTACTATTCTGCTATTTCACTGGAATAATTCACAGGTCGTTCAAGTTGATTCACTAATGGAGCAGATAGATAAGGTATGCAGGGACAGAATCTCCATTGGAGTTCACTCATTTCCCCTAAAGCCTCTTCATAAATCACATAGCATAACATAGAATTACATTTAAAATTCTCAAAACAACACTCAGTGATATAGAAAATGAGGTTATCAGTGAGTATTTGCATAATACCTTTTGCTTTGATGTTCAACATTAATATTGGTCGGTGTGGGACACCCTGTTTTTAGATAGTAGTCAAAAATTAGTATTCTTGAATAAAATGGAAAATGAATGTGGTCTAGGTTATGATGACTGGTGGGCATATATTTAAATGTGAAGAAAAAACAGATTCTTAGTCTGTTTCTTAGTAACTCACATTAAGAAAAAAGTTTTTGTAAGTTTATTTGATCTCACTATTCTCATGCCTTGATGATGCCAGCATCACTGGTCACTTACCCTCTGCTTCTTTCACAAAACAAGAAGATGGGCCATGTCCCATCCAAGTCCCTTTGCAACAAGAGGTACATCTATCCTCAGAGATTGGTCCAGGAGGGAAACACCATGGAGAGACGTAAAAGAGCTTCCTGGCACCAGGGACTTCATTCTTCAGCTGTCTAAACAACACAGTTGGTCTTTCACATTTTTATGTTTCATTTCCAAAATTTGGAAACAGATTGAAATAAGGTAACCTATTTTTCTTCAAAAAAAAAATTAAAGGTTGTTTTCTTTGAGTGTGCACATACACATGCATGAACCTACAAGAGCACCTGCTTGTGCATGTGTTTGCAGGTGCCCACAGAGGCCAGAGGTGTCAGATTCCTTTGAAGCCACAGACTGTTGTACATATTATTTTAAGGTGTGTTACTTTTGTTTATGCTCTGGAACATTTGTTTAATGATGCCAAGATATGTTTCATTAAATAAAATTCACCTGTAGTCAGGAGGCTGCATCAGCAACTAGCTGACAGAAAGTGGAAAGCAGGAACAAGGTGGAGAAAGGTTTTTACAGAAGGATTGAGAGGAAAGAAGAAGAGAGATGAGAATGCCAGGGCCCAGCTGCCAGCCTTCCAAACAGTCACAGATTAAGAGTGAAAGTAAGGCTACAAAAGTAAGAAATGGTAAAAGCCCAGAGGCAAAATGTAGAAAGGATAATTTAAAATTAAAAAAAAAAAAAAAAAAAAAAAAAAGCTGGCAAGAAACAAGCCAAGCTAAGGCTGAGCATTCATAATTAAGAATAAGCCTCTGTGTGTGATTTATTTGGGAGCTGTGTGGTGGGTCCCCAAAATAGCAAAAAAGGAGCAACAGGCAGTTGTGAGCCACTGAATTGGGTGCTCAGAATCAAATTTGGGTCCTGGAAGAGTGGTACATGCACTTAAGTCCTAGGCCATCTCTTCTAAATTAACTGTTTTAAATTAGCAGCATATGTCCTAATACTGAACAGGCAGAGCTTATGGGGTCTAATATAATGGCTCCGGAAAATGGATGGCAGTCCTCTCAAGCTTAGGCAAGCTTGTGAACAGTGTCTCCTGATGGCTTCTCTATTTTCTTTGAGACTCAATGTTTTGAATTAGCATACTTATCAGACTGTTTACATGGAGATTAGCCTATAAAGAAGAAGGGATGGAAGACAAATTTTTTTGCTTCAAGAAAGCAGCAAGGAAGAAAGAAAAAGAAGAGAGTGGCTCCCCCACAGCCAGGTTTCATCAGCCCTGTTTGCAGACTCTGTCAGGCTCCTTGTGATTTATCCAATGAAGGTCAGGGAGAGTACACATTAAATGCTTTAACTTGAGAGATAAAGCAGGGAACCTGGGTGTAACACTCCAATAAAACAGCAGACTGAAAAGAGGAAATTTCACAGAGCCAATAATTTTGTCTACCTGCCACCAGCTAATATGTTGTTTTGTTTTCACTGGAAAGACAGATTGTTTGTGCCTCAACCACTATAAATACAAAGCAGTGCCATCATTAACACACTTTAATCCCCGAAGCTAGCACCATGTCTTACAACAAAAGAAGCTAAGTGAAGACATGTTGAATGAGTGTGAAATCTTGTCTATGGCCTTCTGATTTTCATGGTTTTTAAATTCATAGTCCTCCATCTAATCTGGACCTTTAACACCATCTGTAAGATATTTTGTTCTGCTTCTATCTCCTTCTCTATACATTATTTTTCGTCTATGTAACCATCCCTAACCTATTCCAGTTGGTTTAAGAGCTGACTCTGCCCATAACCTCTCATCTGTATGATCACTTTCAGGGTAATTTCTATATGCTCAAAGTTTGCTTGAACCTGTATCCATACCTAATTCTTTTCTTCCAGTTGAAAAGAAACCTGCTTTGTTTTGTTTAGTCCAATCTGTTCACAGATGCTCCTCTTTAGTCTCTCACATTGGTCCAGTGTTCCCCATTCTCTCTGTATCCTCCACCTCTTTTCTTTCCACTTTTGCATATGTATGTGTGATGGTACATGTGTGTGATGTGTGTGAAGCCATGTATGTGGAGTCTGATGTCTTCCTCAGTGGCTCATAAATCATCTAGTTTAGGTAGCCATCTTGCTCTGAGTATCCATGCACTGGAATTACAGTACCCATGCCCACCTAGCTATTTCACTTGGATACAGATTTTTAGAACTCTGGTTTTCAGGCTGGATAACTGTGTGGAAAGCTTCACTAACTGAGCATTTTCCTAGCATCTCTTCCCTGGATCTCTGTTCTTGTAACCACTTTCTCAACATGCGAGAAAATATTCCCTCACACACATTTTAAAAGCAAACATCATTCCATGACCACTTAGGTTTTCATAACTATGTAATAAATAAGGACAGAACATTAAGTCATAAAAACAGGTAAAGTTTCTACTTTCATGAAGCTTAAAAATTTAAACATAATGTCATAAAATAATTATAAATTAAATTCTGCATGTGAAGATCACAATGAAAGAGAGGATAACATTCCTTCCCTGGAGCATCCTAAGCTCTGAAAATCAGTTTTGTGTTTAGTATTATTTCTCAGATGCTTGCATTATCTTATAAAATCCTCCTGATGTTCTTGGGGGTTGACATTGATCCTACCCTTTACCCTGACATTAATCCATCTTCAAGTTACATTCATTTTATTTCTTTTAAAAACTTGCCTTATTAAGCATGCCATCATTCAACTGGCAGAGAGATTTAAATCTTAAATCTGACCATGTTACCCATTGTCATGATCAGTTTTAATTGAACTTTAAGAATCACCAGTGAAGAGAATGCCAATGAGGATTTGTCTAGAGAACACTGGCGTGTAGACATGCCTGTGAGGAATTGTCTTGATTACATTACATTGATTGATTACACTGAGGTGGGAGGAACCATCTATTGGCTGTATTATTTCCTAAATTGTGGATCCTCTATTGTGGAAGAGTAGAGAGGGTGAAGTAAGCAGTGGTAAGGACACAAATATTAATTCATTTCTCTCTGTTCTTGACTGTGGATGGGATAGGTCCAACAGCTCTAATTTCAGCCACCTTGAGTTCCCTACACTAATAAATTATAATGTGGAATTGTGAGAGAAAATAACTCTTTCTTCCTGTGATGGCTATTCTCAACTGTCAAGTTGACTATATCTGAAATGAACTATAATGGAGGGTATACTTGTGGTGGATGATACATACCTTTAATTCAGATCTTGAGGGAGGAAGGCACACTTTTAACTTGGGCCACAACTTCTGCTGCGAATCTGTATAAGGACAATGGAAGAAGGAAGGAATTGATCTTTTTTTCTTTCTTTTTTTCTTTTTTTGCCTGCTTGCATCACCTTGTCAGCCCATTTATTCTATCACTGGCTTAAGAAACTTCATCTTTGGTATTCCATCTTTGGAATTCCAGCATACACTAAAGAGACACCCAGCCTCATGGGACTGAGGAGCTACTACTGTTCACAGCTGCCATCGGTGACTTGCCTTTACAGCTAGCCATTGTTAAACTGCAGCCTATAAATCATTCCAATAAAGTTCCATATATATTCCCATATATGTATATACTTGCAAAATAAGTCTATATATATTCATCCTATAATTTCTGTGACTCTAGAGAATGCTAATACACTTTCTTATGTTTATTCATGTCAAGGTTTTTATCAAAACAATAAATAAGTAACCAGGAAACCCGTCTATTGGTTAAAGTATTACCTGTGACTGGAACAAATGCACTCAGTATCACAAAAGCTCAAACAATACATTTGTATCTCATTGTTGTGTCAGAGTCAAGTATGCCTCAATAATTTTCTTGGTTTTAGCTATTTTTATACTTTCTAACTTGGCAGGTTGTCACTTGAAGCCATCTCTTTGGTGTCCTTGCTAAAATGGAAGACGCAACATTGAGAATGCCAATGATGGGCAGCCACATTTGTATTCATATGCCATTGGCCAGATGACCACATGCCTCTCCTTACTGCTGCATTGGAGCCTGGAATGCAGTTTCTTTGAGTGCTGTGGAATGTGTCTCAATGAGCATGAAGGTAATCTTGACTTGCCTGGCTTAACTAATCTTTGTTATCATTGCACATTTGCACATGACCTAGCCTCCTAATGTGCATCATAAGATCACATGTCTCTATTCCCTTGTCTCTTTTCTTCATTCCCTTACTTGTTTTACCTTTGTCTTCTGTGTTTCCCTCTTTCTCTCCCTTTTCTCTAGAAGTTTCCTAAGGCTGGAGAGATGGCTCGGTGGTGAAGAGCAATGCTGCTCTACTGGAGGACCCAGGTTCAGTTCCCAGCAGCTCACAACCATCTTTAATTCCAGCTCCAGGAAATACAAACTCTCCACCACCCTCTGTAGACCCTTGGCACAAGTGTGGTCCACAGATATACAGGCAAACATACCTGTACATGTAAAAATAAATGAATCATTAACCGATAAAATAAACTTACAAGTTCTATATTTGTGTTTTCTTGTATAGATGTTTACAAATAAAATGAACCACTTCTCACACTTTTATGTTTTAGGTGTTAGAAATGTCTATATATACAGAAACCCTTGTTAAGAAAAAAAAAATCTTTCATCCTTCTGGATAAATTACTGATTCAGTGAAATATTTCTAGGTGAAAACTTGACCTTCCACTACTTCAGGTGTACTTGTTCAGAAGGATTCTTACAGAAGGTACCTTTCAAGCTGGCTGAAAGAGAAAGGATAAATACTTGTTCCACCTATTCATTTTATCTAACCACCTGAGTAAACACACTAACATCCTTAGAGCTGAGAGGTTTGTCTGGGAAGGATTCGTCACCAGGGGCCACATTCTGTAGATTAAATCCAAACTGGGTAAGGGTTTAACTTTATATATGGAGACCCAGGTGGAAGTATACTTGCATAAGCCTCATAGACAACATTGCTATTTTCCCATAAGTATCTCACTGTTTGTGGACCTTACCATTGACACTAGATTAGCCCATTAGTGACACGTAGAATCCTGTCTTAGTCACCCCCCAATACAGGCCTTACATGTATGCACTGCCATGCCCAGCTTTTTGTGTAGATGCCGAGTGCAATACTATTACCAGCTGACTCACTTCATTATTCCTAGTATTTACCTTCTCCTGGGGTGATTTAAATATACACAGATTTCAGAATGCTTCTCAAACCAAGTAAACAGAAGAGAAACCTAGATAAAGAGACCAAACTGAGAATTAATGTATTTTTTAATTATAATCTCTACGCAGGTTAGACTCACTAGATTAAATTCTATCAAATTTGTGATAGACTACAGCAACTCTTAGTGTTATTTTGTTATAATAGACTATGTGCTAATTTTATTATCTAGAAAGAATGCCAAAAATAAAAAATTAACATGCATATGATATCCACAAACACTTTATGGTTATGACAACCTGAATCATAGAGGATCTGAAATATAAATAGGTTCCTGGGCCAAACAGTGAAACTTTGAATGGTTATAATTCAAATGACACAAATTATATTTTCTGGGAAAGTGGCCATATTCAATATTATGTGAAAATATTAATTATGTATTGAATATAGTTTTTATGATGATGAACTTATATTGAAAGAAAGGAGATGCATTTTTCCAATTTCATCAGCTTATCCAGGGTTTCATCACTAAATAGTTGGAAAATGAAACCTTGTTTAATTACATATTTCAGCAAACATTTGAGTACTATGAGAGACATAGGGATGGTAGGAAGTGAAAACATCTCTTCTCTGATTAAACTTTGTAAGCAATGGAATCTAAGGGGAATTTCCATGGTTTGTCACACTTTATTTTCAGGGTTGAAGTCACTGCCTCTGTCATTCGGCTGTGACTTCTGTTCAAGCTTGCAGAGTGGGAAGTACAGAATGAAAAGTTTCAACATTAATTATTTAGTTCAAGTGCCAAGAAAGTCATGTTAATGTATATTACTTCACTCAGTAAGAAGTACAGAGGGGAAATTGAGGAGAAAATTCACTCTATTGATACTGGCATTGGAAGCAAAGCCCATGGAGCCCCATTCTTTCTGTTTGTGTGGATAGGCATATGGGCATACCTAAGGTGTAAAGGAAACTGAGTGTTGTCTCTTCTGAGAATTTCTATGGTCTTCCTCGAATACCAGATTGGAAAGAAACTTTCAGTCTCTCTTAGAGAGAAAGGTGGATGACTTGGGGTCTTTGAAGTTAGAAGATCTTTTTTTTTTTCTTCAAGGTTTTGCTTGTTTATTATTATTATGAACAAAGAAGTCACACTTTCTATCCCTGTATATCCTTATTCAAGATCCCTTCCTCCTCCCTCCACATCCGGTCATTCTTTCTTCTCCACAAAGATCTTAATGGAAGACCTCCTTCAAAGAAGATGTGTCTAAGAGATTCCAGTAACCAAAGAAGAGGGTATATGGAAACACATTTGTGGAGCTGCGAGGAAAAACCCAAGGAAGGGGCAAATGAGCCCCTGAAGCCTTGGGGTGTAGGAGTGTGACAGAGAGCAACCCACCATGACTGAGTTCATGTCTGCAAGAAATAATTCCTACAGAAACAGGCAGTGGGGGTGGGGGTGGTGGGTAGAGCCTGTCCACATTACTACATATTCCTATCATTTCACCTTCTAGAAGAAATAAAAGAAATTTTATAAAAGAAAAACAATTGTGCCTTAAACAAAGTGTGGTTGGTGAATTATGTGAGAAAAGATGAACAGGGAGAGCTGAATGTTTCTGAAATACATAGGAGGGACAAAACTGGATGAGAAGAAGAAGAGCAATACAAGGGAATTGTGGGAAAGCAGAGATTAGCACAGGAGTGGATGTAGGCAGAAACTATTTGAAAAATAATTTTAAAAAAATGACCAAAATTAATGTGTAAAAGAATGTTTTTAAAATAAGAAAATGTTATATTAAACTACTGTTGGCACAGAAATTTTAAATCTCTGTGTTTTGAGATCATCATAGGAAATGAACAGAAATGCTTTCACCAAAATATTGCCTACTGAAAAATGGATTTTCTTCCCCTTTCTCTAAATTCTAAAAGAAGCAACCAGCTTTCAGCATACACAGAGAGGATGCTTGTTTTTCATTAACTTTAAAGGCATGAACTGTGTGTTTTAGAAACTACAATTTTCATGACTTTTTTAGAATTCAAGATGGTCTTGAGCTCAGGTAGAGCTGAGGCCACACCTCCAGCCAGGCAATGAGGGAGTTTTTCTGCTGCCCTATGATCCTGGGCTCTATTATGGGAAGGCTTTGAAGGATTTCATGAGAGAATATTGTAAGATTAAAATTACATTTTATAAAGGCATTTTGAAACATAAGTCTGAGAAAAGGTGCATAGGGATGACATTAGTATTTGTTGGTGACTTTTTAAAATAGCCTGGGGATTGGAAAGATGGTTCAGCCATGAAAAGTGTACATTAATTTTTCAGACTATGTCAGTACCATTTCCAGCACTCAAGTGCCATCTATAACTCTAGATCCAGTTGATCAGAATCCTCTTCTGGCCCTGTACACACATGCTGAACATACGTACATGGGGAAAGGAAGACAGACACACATGAAATAAAACAAGTATACCTTACAACTAATAGCTGGAAGTCAAGCACTCATCATTGAGAGAAGAACTGAAATAAAAAAATAGCCACAGAGTAGAATGGGAACCTAGGTCAATAGGAGAATGTTCAAGAGAAACTGGATAAATAGAAGAAAGTGTTCTTTTAAATTCAAATTGTGTATTACCTTATTTTCTAGTGCTGTGATAAAACATCACAACCAAGGTAGATTAGAGGAGGAGAAGATTTTTGGGTGTTTACAGGTCCATAGGGAAGTGAGTCCACCATCATCATCATGGCAGAAGCAGGACACAACAGGCAGAGGGTGGGAGCAGTAGCTGAAAGGTTTTGTTTTGAAAAGAGACATCATATTCCAACTCTTGGAATGGTGTGTGGCCTGAAGTTTCTGGCTTGGTCTTGCCCCAAGGTCTAGACCTGCCCATAGCTGCTTAATCCCAGTAATCACACAAAAGTTTATATTATTTACAATCTGTTCTGCCTGTGGCTCAGGCTTCTTGCTAACTGGCTATTACAACTTAACTCAACCCATTTTCATTCATCTATGTATTGTCAAGTTGCTCATGGCTTACCTGTACTTTTATATCTTGCTCTTTTAACAGCAACCTGCAGTGTCTCCTTGACTCTGTCCTTCTCTTTTGTCTATGCTTGGAAATCCTGCCTACCTTCAAGTTACCTTGCCATAAGCCAAAACAGCCTTTTTATTAACCAATTGTAATAAAATATACTCACAGCATACAGAAAAATATCCCTAGTGACACCATCTCCAACAATGCTACACCTCCTTAGTTTTCCCCAATAGTTCTACCAGCTGGGGACCAAGTATTCAAACATAAAAGCCATGCTTATTCAAACATATGGAAGCCATGGTTATTCAAACCACCACAAGTGCTAACATCCTTATATATGTTAGGTACTTATTTGAACTGAAACTAATATCAATTTTTGTATATGAAAACTTCTAGATTTTTATTTTGTATTTATCTTCATATTTGTGAGAAAAGGAAAGATACATGAACCCAGAAAGGTGAGATTGTAATCTTTCTAGTAGAGAAAAAGCATCTGTCCACTTAGATAATCTATTTTTTATAAGGAAAAAAAATACATAAATATAATTATTATTCAATTTGATACATAGTGTAATATCTATGCTGTATCTTAATAAGCATGACAACATTTATTACAGCTTAGCAAGAGAAAATAAAAATTAGTTTTAGCAATTAACCTTATCCACATGTAAATGAGATTAATTAGTAGTTTTCCCTTTCTAATCTTTGGGGGAAAGAAGATAATTGTAATTATACAGTTTATGCAAATTTGTAACCAAATATGCAAAAGGATACAATAGTTTGCAAATTGAAGTTCAAATAAGAAAATTATTCTAGAATTTACACTTAGAATGCTAAGATAACCATTTATAGCTTGTTAACTACATATTGTAAACAAATATAAACTTTTTCTCTAAAACACTAGCTTTTTAATTTTACTTTACAAATTTGATCATCAACTGAGTTATGAAGTAAGATTTAACACATGATGTGAATCTTTCTTTTAACTGTAACAAAAGTTTGAAATTGTTTGAAGGTAAGTCAAATTCTAACAGTTATGTATTTTCCCTACAGTAATTATTTTTAGCTGAAAGATCCTCACAATGTGAGGGTCAAAGGTAAGGTAGAGCTCCCATAAAGAAGTACAATCAAATTGAAGAATTCTAAGAAATTCAAAGTTTCTTTTTAGACCTGATTCTACTTTCTCTAGTTTCAGTTGCTTGAGATATGCACAGTCCCAAAACACTACATAGAAAGTTCCAGAAAATGATAGGTTTTAAATAACAATTTTTACTATGGGATGTTATATTTGTTTTATTTACATGTGAGTTATTATTATTAATTCTTCATATCTGCAGTTAATAAGTTAATGTTTATTATATGGAGACAATCAGTATACTCAGAGTTGGTAAGGGTCAAAGAATCAAACACTCATTTGTTCATAGTTTATAAATTAAACTTTATCATAAGTATCTGTATACAGGGCCAATCAGTAAAGTGGTGCGATCAGAGATACTCACATGTAGCTTTTGATCCACTAGGAGCTCTAGATCCAAAAGGGGTTGGCAATTTCTGGGTCACAGGGAGTTGCTGAGGTTGTTCTTGATCCAATAGGGGCTGGTGGGCAAACTGTGGGTCTCAGGGAGCCTGTGAGGTTTTGGAGTAAAGAAACAGCTTGGAAGATGGGATGAGATTTATAGATGGGGGTATCCAACAAACTGGGATGCTAGTGGGAAGCTCTGGTCCTGCAAGTGTCTTCCCTGGTGTCCTGGGATAGAGGAACAATGAGTGGGAGTGGGGTTTCACACATCGTGTCCTGAGGCCCAAGTCTTGGAGACTAGGCTTTCCGAGCTAGGTTGGGTGAAATATCACTTATCTCTTGTTCCGGTGAAAGCTAGTAGACTGTGGGTCTTGGGGAATTGCTGAGGTGGCTGGGTGATGAGACAGTTTGGGGGATGAGGAGAGATTTGTAGATGGGGGCATTCAACAAACTGGAGTGTTAATGGGAAGTTCTTGCCCACAGGAGTTTTCCTTGCTGGCCTTGGAAGAAGTGATTTCTAGCTACTTTTTTCTTTATTTTAATTGGTTATTTATTCTTTAATAGTAGAGTGTAGTGTAATGAGCTTCACTGTGGCATTTTTATCTATAATTTATTTTTTGTTATTCCCTCTTTCTTATTCTTCTTTTCATACTTCCTTTACTTTCCATACTCATCTACCCCTAGTATTCATTGACCTCTAATTTTATGTTACATGTGTCCCATTATCCTCTCATTTCCTTCCTCAACAACCTCCTTTACATTTTTTTCTGGTTCCCTATCTTATTTTATAACTTATATCTAAACTTGTATATATACATGTAAGAACTAAAGGCAGAGATGCTCATATAATTATGTAAGATCCATCTTTGTGAGTGGGCTGCTTTTAATATAATATTTTCTACAGCTACACAATTTCTTTAAAATTTATTTTTCTTTATTGTAGGATGCAATTACATTCTACATTTTCATGATCCCTTCAACTGTTAGTGTATATTCATGCAGAATCTATGCCCTTACTGCTGCAGCAGAGCAGTGTCTTAGTGTTACTGTTGCTATGATGAAACACCTTGACTAAGGCAATTCCAGAGAGTGACTGGGAGGGATGGGAGGGGGAAGGGAGCTTGAACAAAGGGATACATGGATAGACAATATGACTTTATTCATAATAAAAAAGCAAACAAAACAAAACAAAATGACATTTAACTTGGGGCTTACTTAGCATTTTAAAGGTTTAGATCATTATCATTATGGTGGGAGCATGGCTGCATGCAGTCTAGACAATGGGGGAGGGCTGGCCATGGCATGGGTTTTTGAAACCTCAAAGTCCTCCCCAGTGATAAAATTTCTCCGACAAAGCTACACTTCCTAATCCTTTTCAGATAGTGTCAGTCCCTGATGACTAAGCATTCAACTCTATGAGCCTATGTCGGCTATGCTTATTCAACCCACCACAAGCAGCAATATACAGGATATGTAGTATCTCTGTGGTAGGATGTAGAGTCCTTTGAGTATAGGCCCAGTGATGATACAGTGTGGTCATATGGTTACACAATTATTTGTTTTGAGAGGCCTCCACATCTATTTCTCTAGTATTTTCACTGGTTTGCTTTTAGCAATAAATGAATAATTTTTTCTACATCCTCATTAGCATTTGTTGTCATTTCTTCTTTATTAAATTTCTCTCTCTCTCTCTCTCTCTCTCTCTCTCTCTCTCTCTCTGTGTGTGTGTGTGAGTGTGTGTATGTGTGTTACACATGCCAAGGCCTCTTGTGGATGTCAGAGTATAACTTTCATGAGTCTTCTCTATATATCTTTTTATATGGCATCTGGAAATCAAAGTCACATTAGCTGGGCAGCAAGCACCTTTACCTACTGGGCAATCTCAACAGTCATTCATTTAGTTTTTGGTGATGGTCATTCTGACTGGGATTAGATGGAATCTCAAAGTAATTTTAATTTGCAGTTTTCTCATTGCTAAGGATATTGAACATGTTTTATTATAAAATAGCATTTTATTTTTATGTTTATATAATACAATGTACAAATCTACCAGCATAGCAGGAAGTCATTGGGAGTTGTTTCATGGCCATACCACTTTATCAGAATACTTGTAAATAAATTCTCCCCCAGCACTTGGGATAAATCTAGCAACAGGACTGGCTTGTTGCTTTTATAACATTTGGACTATTGCCCCAGGATGCAATTCTTAGCCCTGTCATTGATGTAGCTCATAGGATTCCCAGATGGGTGAGGGATTGATAATTACCTTCTTCTCTGGTAGCATGCATTACATCTTTCTGCACTTGAAAACAAGCCATTTAGCTTTCATCCAAATATAAGATTAAACATGCAATGCTTTCTGGGTTTTTCCAGTATCTTTCTGGGGCTGGGTTGCCTCCCTTAGAATGATTGTTTCTTGGTCTATCAATTTAACTGCTAATTTTATAATTTTTCCAAACAAATGGAATATTTCATTGAATAAATGAACCATATTTTTTACCCATCCATATGCTTATTGAAATCTAGACATTTTCCATTTCCTGGCTACTCTGAATGGAGCACAATGAGCATGGATGAGTAAATATCTCTAAAATAAGAAATAGAGTCCTTTGGGTATATGGCCAAGAGGAATAGAGCTAGATCATAAAATAGATATATTTCTAGACTTTTGAGGAATTTCTACATTCACTCTAATGGTTAAACCATTTGACACTCTGACCAGCAGTGAATAAGTGGTCTACCTTCCTTACATTAAAACCAGCATTTGTCATCATGTTGTTGTTGTTGTTGTTGTTCTCATTGTCTTATTTTATCCAGTCTAAGTGACATAAGATGGAATCTCAAAATAATTTAATTTACATTTTCCTGATGGCTAAGGAAGTTTTACATGTTTAAAAATATTTATTGCCCACTTGTATCTCTTCATTTGAAAACTGCCTCTTCAATTCAATATCCATGAATTGGCTGATAAATATTTTTTGTGTTTTTGTGATTTACTCTGCATGTTATAGCTATTATTCCCTGAATGGAAGTTTGGTTTTATAACTACTCCTCTATATCTCCCAAATCGTTTGGGTAACATGTTTGTTAGGCTAAGATAATATTGTCTCTACAGAACACTGTAAAGATGCACCTACTCCTATTGTTTCAAATTTATTCTTCTCATCACATCCAAACAATTCTCTACATAAAAAGCTAAAGTGTATCATTTGAATGTTTTAATCTAATTATTTGATAGTTAATGATTTGCTGTTGAGGGCAGGTCACTCAGGGATTATCTATGACAACATAAGGTGTTGCATCTGGATGCTGAGTAATTTATTTCATTGTGATGATAAAGTGTAGGAACTAACACTGGTATGCAGAGACTCTAATAATGCTATAAATATCTATTCCCATTGAAAGATTATCCACTGATTTGTAAAGGTAACTAAAGATGACTTCTAACTCTGCCATCTAGATATCAGCTTTTCAAAGTCATTGAATTTGATCTTTTTCAGAACAATTCAGGATGTGTAAATGGATTCAGAGCAAACATCTGCCTCTCCAAATATTATCAGGTTGCTGGAGTTTCAGGCTAGTACTCTGGGTCAGGTGGCATAGAGCACAGGGAATGGTATACCCCCTGTAATAAGAAGGATAAATAACCAGAATCTGAGTGATAAGAGGCGTCTGAACTCAAGTCAAACAATTTACTGAGTTGTGCTTCAGTGTCATGAGTCAGGAATGAAAGGATGCTCATGACTGCTTGTGGTTGTATGGTCTCTGACTGTGAGGCAATTTCTCTAGTTAGGGGGGATAAAGTTGGACTGATTGATAGATGTTTTAAAATATAGCAGATCTAGGCTTTAAATTTTATTTATAAGGACTTTAAGTTCCTACACAGTAGTCTCATATTTTACCAGGGAAGATTATATATGTATGTGTATACATATGTATAATGTAAAATACATTAACTTTTCTCTACAATATCAAATGCTCTCAGAATCTACCATCATTTTTAAAATTGTAATGTTTGCCTTAGTTAGAGTTTTTGTTGGTGAAGAGGCACTATGACCATGGAAACTCTTTTAAAGTGAGACATTTAATTGAGGGGGTGGCCTATAGTTTCAGAGGTTAGTCCAATATCATTATGGCAGAGAGCATCGTGGGGGCAGACATGGTGCTGGAGAAGCAGCTGAGAGTTCTTACATCTTAACTCACAAACAACAGGAAGTGGTCTGTCTCACTGAGCATAGCTTGATCATTTGTGAAACTTCAATATTGGTGGCTATTTCAGTTTAGTACAGTCCTGGAGAGGGGAGTGTGGGTTAGAAATTAGAGACAGAGAAAGGGGAAATTTGAGTAGGGGGGCACTGAATGAATACCCAGTTTCTCTGGTTTTATTTTTCTCTGGAATTTTTATAGCAAGGGGAGGCTTGTGGGGAGGGTGATGACAAACTCAGGTTATCTGACCTTGATTCAAAGTGGAAACAAGCCACATGCTGGATTCTGTGTGTGTTGCCACCCTTCAAAGCACATCTCAGTGTCACACTTCTTCCAACAAGACCATGCCTATTCCCAAAAGGCCACACCTCCTATTAGTGCCACACCCTTTGGGGGTCACTTTTTTCAAATCATCATATTTCACTACCTTCTCTGGCCCCCAAAGGCTTGTAGCCACATCATAATGCAAAACTGCATTTGGTCCAATGCCAAAAGTCCCCATATTCTATAACAGTGTCAGACTTATTTAAACATCTGAAGGACAAAGTCTCCTCTGAGATCCGTGTTCTCTCCAGGTTGTAAACCCCTGTAAAATTAAAATAAAAAGCAGGACACATTTTTTTCAACATCTAATGGCACAGGATATACATTACTTTCCAAAATGTAGGGAAGAGAGCATAGTGATAAAATACAGGACCAAAGCAAAATGCTCTACAAATCTCCAACTCCTTTTACCCTTGTTGACAGTAACTCTTTCTCTTCAGCTGCTTTTACTCTGTTAGCAGTTATTCTCAGCAGATATCCCATGACTTTGGCATATCTAACATGTTGGAGTCTCCAAAGAAATCCAGGCTTCGACTTTACAGCTTCATGCAATGGCCTTTCTAGGCCTCTATTCAGGTACAACCCCCTCCACCCCCAGACACATGACTGGCCTCAGCAGCTTTCCTTAGCAAGAATGACATGTCTGAAGCTGCCAAGTTCTTTTGCTTACTTTTGCTAGAACATGATCCCCTTGTTCAATTACATCTTCACCGTTGCCTAAGCTTGGCTGTCCGGAAACTAGATCTGTATGTAGAACAGTCTAGCCTCAAACTCAGAGATCTGCCAGCCTCTGTCTTCTGAGTACTGGGATTTAAAGTGTGAACCACTTTACCTGGTTTTAAGCTTTTCTCTAGTGCCTTTAAAAAAGTTGGACACTTGGCTAGGTAAGATCTTGCCTTGAAGTCACCACTCCCTAGATTCCATTTCTTAATCTATTTATCAGCTTGAACACAGGATTTAGCTCTATTCCACTTTCTATGCTCTTTTTTCCCTTAAAATATACATTTTGTAATTTATTTCACTTAGCTTGGTCCTTTTTTATTATAAATACTCATTAGGGTTACCACTAACAACCACATGACAGAGTCTGTACTAGGCTGTCTTGAGATTCCCTCTGCTAATGGAACTAATCCAAAACTCTTCATTTTGGTCTCATTCAGACTCTTTGGAAAAGTGCAGAAGGCAATCATTTTCACCAAAATAATCAAAAGAACTATCTTTAGGCAGCATATTAAAATTCTCCTTTGAAATCTCCTGAGTAAGTTCTTCACAGTTCAAACAACCTTTAGCACTACTATCTTCCATGCTTCTACTAGTATGGCCAATTAAGCAGCACCACTGCTTTCCTAACACAAACTCCCAAAGTCTGTATTTCTCCAAACAAAAACATGCTGTGGCCTATCAGAGCAATACCCCATTCCTGGTACCAGTTTCTGTCATAAGATTTCAATTGTGGTGAAGAGACACCATGACCATGGCAACTCTTACTAAAAAACAAAACAAAACATTTAATTTGGTGGCTTACAGTTCAGAAGTTCATCCCATTATCATCATGGTCAAACATGGCTGTGTGCATGTTGACATGTCACTGGAGAGGTAGTTCTTTATCTTGTGCAAGCAACACTGGGTATGGCAAGAGCATGTATGAGACCTCAATGCGTGCCTCTATAATGACATAATTTTTCCAACAAGATCCCACCTACTCTCATAAGGCTATACCTTCCATTATTGCCACTCCTTTGGGGGCCATTTTTTTCAAACTACCTCAGTGTTCTTGCTGTTTTCAAATTGCCAAACTTATCAGAGCCCAAAGTGGAATCTCACAAGCCTGCAGATAACTTTAGAGGGTTATCCACTGTTCGACCTGTATACTGTTTCTTCCCACTTTAGAATGTCAATAGGATTCTTAAAAAATTTTAGTCCAATGTTCAGATACAAATTCTTCACAATTTTTGTGGGCTAATTGCTTATAACAAAATTCTAAATACCTCTTATTAATTGATACTTTTTGAGTAAAACTCTAGAAACCAACTCAGCTAAGCTTGACCAAAATTATATAAACCATCATCATTTCTAAGCTGTCATTTAATTTACCTTAAGATATGTATGTAAGTTAAGTGATAACACATTTATGAGACTGACCCCCTACCCAATTCAGTAACATGACATCTAATAAATATTTGCTTATATATTTGTTTAGTATTATTGCTGTGGAATTCCTAGGCTAGTTACCTGTTAGCATCAAGGCAAAGAGTATACTGATTAAATTTGCCTATACTACTGACTTGGGAGGTATTATTTTCAAGATTTGCTTTTATTATTTTACATTGTATAAACATGTATGTGTGTGTGTGTGTGTGTGTGTGTGTGTGTGTGTGTGTGTGTGTGTTTGTGGGGATATGTGCTCTCGAGTGCAAGCCAGGGATGTCAGATCCCCTGTAGCTGGGTTTACAGGCTATTATAAGTTACTTGATATGAGAGTGGACTTATTCATGATCTCAGGAGAAATGGCAAGTGCTTTTTATGGCATCACTACTTCTTTAGTCTCTACTTAATATATTATATAATTTTCTAAGCAGGCAGAAGCTTAAGTATTTCCACCAAAATCATACAAACATGTACATGCAAAAGCACAAAGGTCATGTGCTGATGACTATGTAAGTTATGTTGATGTGTGTAAAACATCAAACTGTACATACCATGAATATTAATTTGTCAATTATATAACAATTGAGCTGAAGAGAATTGTAATAGGATAAACCACAAATCAAAAGGCTTCTGTGAAATCAAACATATGTATTCGCAGAGGAATTTGGCTACAAAACACTTTTTTTTAGGTGAAGACTGGAGTTATGCTGGCTTAGCCAATGAGCGATCAGAAAGTCAGGCCAAGAATAGATTTCTTTCTTGAGCCTTCTGAGGGAGCCTGGCCCTGCTACCCCCTTTATCTCAAACTTCAGTCTTCTGAAAAGGGAGACAATATTTTTTTTTTCTTTTTAAAAGCTATTTGGTTTGTGGTCTATTGTTATCATAGCCTCGAAAACTACTACAGACTACAGACGCGACACTTGGGACACACTGACAGCTCCATTTGTCCCAGGCAGAAAAGAGGTGTGCAATGACAAAAAGACAGTCAGCATGGAGAGATAAGTGTCTGTGAAATCTGGAACAAAGTCCTGGAGCACTTAAGAGCCCACTTTTCAGAGATATGGATTTCTCGGATTTTCAGGTATTTCTCCTAACTTTACAAAGAAATATAGTCTCTCTCCACCTCAAATATTAAAGCAATCTCAAGTTAGATTTTTGCCATTTGCAAGTATAAAAGTCCTAATATCTAATTTTGCATTTTCAATTATTTTGATGAAATTTGATTTGGGTTGCTTAAGTAATTGACATCATTGTAAAATAGCTTTTCATCTTCAGGTAGGAGAAAGGACTACATTCTTATACATAGTTTTCCATGGGGGTCTACTGGGAATCCACAGGAATTATGATATCATAGAGAGATATTTCTATTATTATTGCACATAGATTCATTATCACTTCTCAAAGTGCTGAAATGTGACTCATGATATTAGAACCAGCATCATCAGTATTGCATTCCTCACCTCCATTGGTTCTTAGATTCTTTTAAGATAAAAGTGTTTATTTTGTATATCAATAGAAATAGATCTCTCTCTCGTCTCTCTCTGTGTGAATAAATGTTAATAGTAGCTTCTAGACTAAGAGCAAAATGTGTTACTATGGAAATTAGAACATAATCTTTAGTTTTAAGACTTTGAACTTTTGGGAAGCAAGGTTTTATATAAATAAATTGGTAACTGCATTGGTTAAACGCATTAAAGATAACCAGAACACATTAAGTGCATCTATATGGTATTAACGAATGGAATTACATATTTTTTGTTGCATTAGTATAACTGAGAGTGAGCCTGAGTTTAAACTCTCTCTTCTGTTTGTGGTTGCTGGCCTATCTATCTTCTGCCTGTTTATATTCAACCTGTTGGATGCTTTCAGAAAAATTATTACCACAATCCTCTCTCTCTCTCTCTCTCTCTCTCTCTCTCTCTCTCTCTCTCTCTCTCTCTCACACACACACACACACACACACACACACTACTTTGGGTTAGAGGCATGAAATAGTATCTAATTTAAGATTAAAGCAGTGTATTAACTTAGGTTATAAAAATGATTACATGTTGTATAAAAGGCCAGTAAGGTTGTTTATTACTTGGTCTATCAAAGGTAGGTTAAAAAAAACAAGATACATACATAGAAGGATATAAAGCTAAGTCTTATGTGCTCTCAAGGTACACTATTAACTTGTCTGTGAGGTCTAGCAAAGGTTCAGTTTTTTTGAATGTATGAGATACTTTCATAAAAATTTACCACTATAGGTAACTATTAAGATATATTCATATGCCAACATATACCAACATATTTCTGGTAGAAGTTTTTGCAAAAAATCCACACATTTTCATTTTTGTGTGGAGTTTTTGATTAAAAAAGAGAATACTTGTTTTAAATTACAAGGACAAGTTGGTATTTATAAGAAATGATCAACTCCATAAACAACATAGTGAAAAATCTATGACATTAATATTATGTAGTATATATTATATATAGTATCTACTATCTAGTAGTAATATATCTAATAATATGTGATAAATAATATAGTGGGTGATGTTAGTGTTACATAAATTCAATGACATAATATGGCTATTGATTGTATTACATTCTCCTGTTATTTTATATACATTTTGACTCTTTCGGTTTGCTTAACATATGAACATCATTTTATACATTTGTTCATTAACTTGACAAACTTTATTGAATACTTCTCCATTGCCAGAGGGGGGTATCATTTAGACTATGAAAGAGTGCTCTGTTTTGTGAGTAACAAAACTCATTAATCCTTTCGTCTTATCACTTAGATCTAGCAGAAAGAAATATAAGGCAAAGAAACAAAAGATTGACATAAGAGAAAGCAGGACACATTTTTTTTACATATAGTAATATTTTATATTTTCCTTTGTATCTGCTTAATTTTCTTTCATAAAATCCCACTGGTTATTATGTCTGAAACTGTGTTCAAGAATATTTGTCATTACAGGGATCCTTGACTTTTTATTTTTAATGAAGTATAATGTTGGCAATTGCTTAAGATGCATGCTTTTATCATTTAGAGTAGGATATGGTAATATTTCTCCTGTGTCTTAATAAAAGTATTATTTATTTTTTATAGCAGTGTGTGACTGTCTGAACACCTTGCTATTTACTGTGAGAGCTGAGAAGGAAATGAGTCCATGGCTCACTCTCCAGAGGTGTAAAAAGCTATTGACTTTTTGGTGTCAGCCGTAACTCTCAGATCCTTTCTGATGTGTCCTTAAGATTTTAGTAGTCTCGTCACATGATAGAGCATATAGGCTTTAGTTTTCTATTTGCTTTTATTTAGAAAAATTTACCCTCCAAGCATTAAAATATAGAGGAAGATGGAAACAGTAAACAATAATACACATTGAGTCTATGATACATTGAGGAAGAATGAGTTTGACAGAAAGAATACGAACCAATCTGACTGTCCATTGAATTTCTATTATATGGCAACTTGCCCTTGCTCTGGATGTGTGCTGTACATTAGTCAATAGAACAAAGAAACATCTTTGTTCCAGTATTGATTGCTCCATTTACACAAAGAAAAATGCTTAAGGCTTTAATTTGACAAAAGTGAAAACAGTTTTCACTTTACTCTGGTACAATTTTGCATATAACAATGTATTTTCATTTTTTCTTTTGAGATGTTGGGGATAAGTTTTCTTATTCTTAAAGACCCCCAACTGAGTTACTATATTATGTTCTGGTCTTCTAACTGTACCCAGGTAGGCATTTATTTATTCTGTTTCTATATTTGCAGAAAATAACTTAGTGAGCCATGAAAAAGTACCTCTGTGTTAGATCTTGGAACGCTAGTTTTATTTGGCTATCCTAAATTTACTATTCAACTTGTTGAATTCTAGAATTCATCTGACTATTGAAGAAACACCAAGAAATGTAACATTGTTTATATTCTCTATATTGAAGTCCAAGTCTTAAGCACTTCTCAATTAAAATACTCAACTTTTAGTCCCAAGAATATTTTATTTTAATATTTTCTTATCTTTTGTAACAAGTGTTATCTTTACCAAGTTAGGCAACATTTTCTTTTCCAAAACTTCACAAAATATTTTCCCTTCCTTTCTTTTTTATTTGGAAAATGAACTAATTCCAGCTGTTCAGAAGCAAAAATTTTGCAGATAAGTTATACTTTACCATTTCAAGGTTGTAACTTCAACCTTGAATTTCAAGTGGCATGATGACACTAGAATATGTCTTTTTCTTATGGAATTCTGTGCATATTATTAGGTTTAACACTATTTCCATCTCCTCTACTATGTCCTTGCATTGATTTTTTTATGATCTCAGATAGATGATATATTAAATTTTGCAGTAGATATCTAAGAGATGAAATTTTCTGATAATAAATACAGGTGTTGGTTTCCAATGGTTTTGTTGTTGTTAGGAGTTATAGATTCAGTTTCTCTTTCTCTAGAAGATAGATTATAGTTGTTGTTACATCTTTTGAGTATTATCTTTTTATTTTATGGAAATGAAATCCTGAACTTGGATTAAAGTGCTGTGTACATGACTCGTGAATACATTACAGTACCACTGATAGACCATTTGCATATAATTAACTGTTGGGTAAGTTTTTCCTGCAAACAATGCGTTAGGCTTTCTCTTTAGTCAATGTACACTGTGCCCTTGTAACTTCTTGTAAGGCATGGACTTTTCTTAGGAAACGGACTTTTTGGAGATGGTGAGGACTAGGTGATGAGATTGGTAAACGGGAAAAACAGGAATGTTTTGGTTTTATAGTGTTTTACTTCAGGGATTCCATTTTGTATTTTGTTGATTATTTTTTTTGTGTGCATAAATTTTCACAGAGTCTTGTCTCTCTAGGAAGCAGTTCTTGATGCTTTTTGATTCTGGTTGATCTTCAGGGAACAACATCTGTACTATGGGATTAAAGGAGTCATTAGCTCTTCCAAGTCATGAAGAGCACTTGCTAGGTACTCCTTAAGACATTTGATCCCAGGTTTTGATCAGTGCTTGGAGATGGATGCTTTTGTTCGTCTTGTGGGTTTCCTTTTGTCTTACCATCTAGAACACACCCCTTTCTCCATCTCTATTTATTATAAACAAGAATGTTGCCATTTTAGTGCACACCCTAGAGATTAATGTCAATCTGGGGTTAAAGATCTGAGTCATTATGGCTGAGAAGATGCATCTTTGGGGAAGAAGTGCTAGGAATTTTACATCATACCTCTGGAAATTAGAGCACTCCATTTTGCTACAGGAGTAGTTAAGAGGAGACATCCACCACCAGACAAGGTGAAGAGAACAAACACTGAGGTTGGGCATCTGGTGGTTCTGAAGCTCCAGTTCTACCCTTCTGTTCTTTTCCAGAGGTATTTATTATTGTTTGTAGTCCACATTTTGCCTAGCCTGCTATTCTCTGTCACTTTATGTGTACAAAGCATACTATTTTCTTTGTTCAAAATAAATCTATAGTTATATTTTCTGTAATATGTTGTAGTCATGTTACTATACTATTAGAATACCTTAAATATTCATATTTGTATGCTACTATCTTTGTACTGCAACTGTGAAAGTAGGAATAGTAGTATTTTTAAAACTATACATGGTAAATGATTTTAAAATTTGTAATTATTAGATCAGCTCAAAATATAAATACATTTACTTCTTACATATCTTTTGGAACTGGAAACAAAATAAGTAGACAAGAAGATGGCTCAGTCAGTAAAGTGATTACTGTGCAAGCCTAAGGCTTCAGCTGGATCCCTGGAACCCACATAGGAAGCAAAATGTGGCTGTGTAAACCTGGAAGCCCAGCACAGGTGCACCAAGAAAGGAAGGTTCCAGGTACTCATTGCACAGGCCAGTCTACAGGGCAAAATCCATGTTTGCTCAGAGAAACAGAGTAAAAAATGAGAGTAGGAGACATCCAGATGTTAACCTCTGGCATTCACATATGTCCACATGCACAGGTATATCCATATTCTTACAGTTCACCCCATGACCCACAAAGGAAAATAAAAGGACAACAGTGGGAACAGTAACAAGACAGCACCATATAAAAAATATCCTTGAGAGTGAGTATAAGATTATGTGATAATAAAAGCATGAAGTAGGGGGCTGGAGAGATGGCTCAGAGGTTAAGAGCACTGACTGTTCTTCCAGAGGACCTGAGTTCAATTCCCAGCAAAACCACATGGTGGCTCACAACCATCTATGATGAGGTCTGGCGCCCTCTTCTGTAAAACTGTATGCATAATAAATAAATAAATCAAAAAAAAAAATTTAAAAAAAAAAAAATAAAATAAAAGCATGAAGTAATCTTTATAAGATAAAATAGAAGCAAACGGAATAATACTCTTTATTACAGTTCTGTGGTTGTTTGAAAGAAAATGCTTTGAAAGAAAGTTGATAAAGGTACAACTGAATGAGAGTGCAATATTCTAGTCTCTGTAAGCCACAGAACTTGGAAGCTTCTGCCATATGGTTCTGGAGGTAAGGATAGAAGTAAGGGGCTATGGAATTTGCCTCCCATACTAAGGAAAGCTGCTGAAACCAAGCATATATCAGGAATGTCTCTTTATGGAGGCCTAGAGAAGCCATTGCATGAAGCTGTGATGGTGAAACGTGGATTGTTTTGTTACCCCAGGATGTCGGAAATGCCAGAGTCATGGGATACCTGCCTAGGAAAGCTGCATACAGGCAATGGAACCAGCCCAAGAGAAAGCAGTGTGTTGCTGTCAACAAAACTGAAAGGACTGGGGGATCTCAAGAGTGTATTGACATCAGACATGGAGATGCGGAGTTTGAGGGTTACTCAGCTTGTTTTCAGTCTTGATTTGGTCCAGTGTTGAAAGGGTCTCTGGCCCAGATTTTCAGGCCTAGACTAGAGGTTTAACTGGCAGTCTGGCAGTCGGACAGTCCAGCAGTCCCACAGAAACACACAAATGCTTACATTAATCTTATGCTGATTGACCTAAGGGCCAGGCATATAACTTGCTAAATCCTTCATCTTAACTCAACCCATGATTCTTGTTCATCCATTTGGCTCGGTACCTTTTCTCAGAAACATTTCAGCTTCTTTCTGCTGTGTCTCCTGGAATCTCTGCAGGATCTCTGCTCTGCTCTGAGATGTTCCCAGAGTTTTGTTAGTCTGGTAGCCCTGCCCACACTTTCTGTCTGCCTCTGGCCAATCAGGCTTTTATTAAAATAGTAGGCAGGACAAATGCTTATAACATACCATAATCCCACTACAGTTCAGTATTTCTCAGTATGCTCCCTTCCCTACGTTTTGTAATGGTAATTTATATCTTGTGCTATCATATGTTGGAAGCATATGATCTGATTTCTATTTTCACTTTACAGGTGATTACAGTTAAGTGACTGCTTGAACCTTGGAAGAGACTTTGAACTTTAGAGTTTTAAATAAGTTTGGGACTGCTATAGACTATAGAAACTTTTGAAGTTGGACTAAATGCATTTTTGCATTATGATATAGTTGCAAGCCTTTTAGGGACAGTGGAATGTGGTGGTTTGAAAGGTAATAGCCCTAAGGGAGTGGCTGTATTGGGAGGGGTGCCCTTTTTGAATAGTTGTGGTCTTGTTGAAGGAAATGTGTCATTGTGGAGGCAGGCTCTTAGTCTCATATATACTCAAGATACTCCCCAGTGTCTCTGTTAATTTCCTGTTACCTGCCTATTAAGATATACAGATTTTTAGCTCCTGCCCTAGCACCAGGTCTGCCTGCACACCAGCATGTCTGTATGATATGTATTTAATAAAACCTGGAATATCAAGAGATTAACTCACAGTCAAACCAGGCAGAGATCATTCTGTATCTTGGGGAGTTCCAGGGATAACAAAAACAGTAGTAACTCACACTTTTTCCCAGGATAGGGATCCAGAGGATCTCTGTGTGTACAAGGCCAAACAGCCAGGCAATGGTGGGATACACCTTGAATCCCAGCATGGGAAAGCCAAGAGTGGTACCCTATGCCTTTAATCTCATAACTCCAGAGACAGAAATCTTTCTGTGTTTCTGTGAGTTCAAGGCTAATTACAGAAATAGAGTAGCTCCTGCCTTGGGTACTTAAGGCAGGCCTAGGAAGATAGATGGGCCATTAGAAGGAACAAGGAACGAGGTAGAGGAAGCTGGAAGAGCTGAGTGGGATTTGACTGTGGTCTTTCTCTTTTTGATATTTCAGCCTTTACCCAATATCTGGCTCTGAGTTTCTTTTAATACAATTGGAATTTATACTACGCATGTCACACCATGATGAAAATAGACTGAACCTCTGAAAATGTAAGCCACTTCAGTGAAATGCTTTTTCTTTATCAGAGTTGCATGATTATGGTGTGTCGTCGCAGCAATAGAAACCTTAGCTAAGATATTTTCTTTTTTAGTTTCATCTAAACAATTATGTTTTATAAGAAACTTGGTTAATAAATGAAAACTGTTTTTAATTAAGTTGCTTATTTTGAATGTTTGCTTATTCTTCATCTCTTCTCATCAGAGTCGATCTTTAGTTATAGTTTCCAAATCTCTCTGTGCCCCAGGAAAATCAGAGATTATGCAGTTCTGAAGCTATAGATGACTCAAGGAAGAGTATCTGCAGGTTTTGACTAGAAACTTCATCTGTCCTTCTATGTTTCTTGCTGATGGTCTATATACACTTTCAGAATGAGTCTAATTACCTCAGAGCTCCTAATGACCTGGCCTGCAACTTGAGTCCAGCAGATTCTTAGAGGCCTTTGACAATACCACAGTAGCAGAGATATTGTTACATATTTTCCTGAGTGTACTGATTGTGATGTCTTATGAAAGCCAATGTGCATGAAGCATGTCAGGCAGTCTGAATCATGATTTTTTGTGGGTTTTTTAACTTTAAAAACATTCTTAAAGATTATCTGTCTTCTTTGCAACTTCTTTTTCCCTTTGTATGGGCCTTCTGTGAAGCTGGTGGTGTACTGAAGTGAAAAGAGCTGTTATCTGATATCAGACAACCTATGTTTCAGCCTTGGCCACTCTATGAATTCTTAGGAACCAATGAACCTGCAGTCTCACTTATAAATGAAAGGGAAAATTTTTTCACAAAGAGCTTTTGTAAGAACTAAGTGTAAAATAGGTAACATGATATTCTTTGTAGAGTTGTGGACAATTATTGATAATGCACTTATTTTTCCAACCAAAAATAATAAATTCAACATGAATAGTAAGGAGGAGGAATTCTGAATAAATCACAGGATTAAATTATTCCTCAGTCACCAAGTAGCAGTGTGATAGGCTTTGGAGGCTTGAGGTATTTAGCAAACATAAACTCAATTCTCACAAGGACATAAGACCACACAACTATTGTACCCATTCTTAGGTGAGTAAAATGAGACACAGCGATAGGATGTCTGACACTCTCAAGCATCCACATGCTGTCTGTGCTTGTTAAATAACAAGGTACTGACTAAATAACCAAAGGAGCTTCTTGCTTTCCTTCAGTTGATTCAGATAAGTCCAACTTCTGAACCTGACTTTAAAGAGTGTCAATAATTGCCATTATATTCAATTCTCTCATATACAATCTTTCAAGAGATGTCAGCTAGGACATTGGCAAAGCCTTAAGCCTTTTGAAATGGCTTGATTCTCCTCCCCATGGGCTGTCTTTGGTTTAGCATCTCTTCAGCAAGCAGGAATCCATCATCTAGGGTCCTGGAGTTATCACAAGTGCCATGTCCAGATCCAAAACAATATCTTCTCAAGATGTCTCAGAAAACATCTAGTTTACAAACTTTCTAAAACTCAGATTTCTAGGCTAAAAAACACTTTTTTTTTTTTTCAGTGACTCAGGCACTGAAGAAATAGTCTCTCCAGTCTCCATCAGTGTTTTGGACAATAGTTTGTTCTTGCTCTACTTACCTTCTTTTGGCATTTCTCAGGTCTACAGGTATTCATTATATGTTTTGCCTTGGAAACTTCTGACAAGACAGTCTGTGTATCTCCTTGTAGTGCTTGTAGGAAATAGGAACTGTGACCTTGTGGACTGGAAGCCACTCCCAGTAAGTGTATGTTAGTTTATAAAAAGAGAAATTTAGCCAGTCATCTAGTTTAAATAAATTAATGTTTCATCTAGATTTAGCATCTTTAGTAGCCATCAATATGTGAGCAAACTGATGTAGTCAGCTAATCCCCGGTAAAATGCATCTTTCTCTTACAGGCAAATTATTCTATGAATAATTGCTGGTTTCATATTGGCTTACAAAATCCTTAATTATAATTTTAAATCCAAGTTTAAGATTTAACATTCCCAGTTGTCTGAACAGCTCTCAGGCCTCATTTCTCACCAGTCTCTACTTTGGTAAGTACATTTCACTGTAAGGAATTGTGGTAGTTTGAATAAAAATCGTCCTCATGGGCTTATATATTTAAATTCTTAGTCACCAGGGAGTGTCATTCTGTGAAAATGGCTAGAAAGATTAGGAGGTGTGGTCTTATTGGAGGAAATATGTCACTGGGAGTAGGTTTTGAGGCTTCAGGTTCCTATGCTAAACCCAGTTTCTCACTTCCTATTTGCAGATGAGGATGTAGCCCTCCACTACTTCTCCAGCAACATACTTCCCTGCATCCCATGCTATGATGGTAATGGACTAAGCATCTGGAACATTACAGCGCTTTGTTTTATGATTTACCTTGGTCATGGTGTCTCTTATTAGCAGTAGCTCAGTTACTAAGAAGCAATAGAACAGTGACTAAGACAGGAACAAACTGTTAGTTAATTCATGGCTCTTCTGTCATCTGTGTTCTGAGTTTGGACCTTCTAACTCCTTTTAACTAACTTCAAACTTTCTTTTCATAATTTGATTTCCATAGATACTGTTTTTATTAAGATAAATTATATTCCTGAGTACTCAGTTTAGACCTCAATGCCTCTATTAAGTTTTTGACACTTTCCTTCCACTGATCTCCAATGCGTTATGGCTACATGTACTTACTTCCATCATAGTGCTCATGTATCATGCTCTGTTGATTTAATTATGTTCTACCGAGAGAACTGATATCTGAAGAGCAAAGACTATTCAATAAATTCTGTATCTGTTCACCACAGCTCTAGAATAAAGATGTTAATAAACTTTTTGCTGATAGCATACCTTAAATAATGAAGTTATCATTATTTTTGATGATATTTGAGCAAGTAAGAGTAACATTGGTCACCATCCACTTGACATGTGCCTCTCATATAAGATTTCAGTCTTGTTATTACTATTGTGTTTTCCCGTAGTTCTCTTAGAAGTGTGTGGCTCTTTTCCACTCTCTCCAGACTCACTGTGTGCTGACTGCATATTGGTCAACATCTATCAGAGCTCTAAATTATAGATCTTTGAACTCCTTAGGATAGTAAAAAGAGAATTTTCCCTCTTTCTATCTTGGCTATAGCTGTTTCACAGTGTACAAGCATATTTAAATTCACAACCTAGAAACCTATTTTTAAATTTCCCAATGACTTAGACTTTCTCAAGTACCCAGTGGGAATCCATGCAAACACGAGAGGAGCAATGGACTGAGCCTGAGCATCTGTTCCTCCTCAGGTTTTACTCCTTTTTCCAAAGCCACTTTCTAGAGATCATTGTGTATCCATGGTAATCTCATCCCTGTCCACCAAGCTGAGTTTTGGCACCTGGACATGAAGTGGGAATAGGAAGGATTTCTCCATCAATTCTGGCTTTTTTTTTTTCCTTCTAAGGTTTGGACACTCCAGCTGTACTAACTCTCAGAAACACTCACATTCTGCAAAGACAGAGTGTTAGCCCCTCACATCAAACTAGAAATTGCATGTCTTTTTAAATATTTCCACATGTGTACAAGAAGATGTACCTATTCACTTAAGTATTACATATTTTTTTTTAGCAGAGCAAGAACAGAGCTTACTCCTCAGTGAAGTCACTACTTTTAAAGAAATCAAAAACAAATGCCTAATCCCGTATTGAGAAGAAAAATATTTCTATAGTACATCATCATGATGCACAACAATCATGAACTTCTGTTCTTTAAAAGAACTAAGCTACCTTTTATAATTTTCTTGTTTTTTTAATTTTTTTGAAATTATAATATAATGACATCATTTCTCCCTCTCCTTTTACCCTCCAAACTCCTATTTTAATAAAAATTTCTCTTGTCTTAAAAAGATTTTTAAATTTAGGCAAGGAATATATTTTGTATTTGAGCAGAATAAAATTGTTTAGCATCGCCTCATGGGGATGTAGTTGGATGAAGAGTGAATTATGTTGGTGGGGTTCATTCACTTTCTTATATTTCTGTGTTGCTCATATTCAAAGGTGGTCCAGATGATCATTATCTTGATGTCTTAATAATGTCTAGCTGTGTTTTATGAAGACTGTGGTATGGAAGCACAATATGGTTCTATTTAAGGGCAGAGTATATGTTTTCTTTCTGTTTCTTTTTCACCATATAAGCGACTTTACTTGAGTTTTATTTTCTTGAGTGGGGAATGCATGGATGCAGAATTTAGTTGCTGGCAGGAATCCTTGGCCTTTTATCCAATATCAGATTTGTATATAAGCTCTACCTGTAGGACAGAATATGAGTTGCTTCTGCAAGTGGGAATAAAACCCTGGATATAAAATACAGAGATTATGGTGGGCCTAGAATATCACATAATCATTATTGCTTCTTTATGGATCAGTTAGAAGAATTGATAAAGATTGTGTCATATTAGCGCAGACATCCACCTTGGTTAGTTTCAGGAACTAAAAAAAGACTTGGGTACAACTAACTTCAGCTTACAATGGGAAACCAAATGCATAGTAAATTTTATTTAGACAAGCCATATGGGAACAAAAATATTCCTGGCTCAGATGAATTCTTAGGATCATCATAAGCTACGTTATCATTTACTTGTTCTGTGAATTGAAGGACATTTCTTAACCTCTCCAAACCTCATGCTATCATCTGCTAATTAGGAATGATATACTCACTTTGAAGAGTTGTTCTCAGATGGCACGTCACTGAGCTCCTGTTCATGAAGGGCAGCAGGGGATCTTTAAAGGGCATCCACTTATTACATTATCACCACTATTTGCAGAAAATGACAATTATGTTTATGTAATAGTTTGACAAAAAGGCTCATTTGGTCCCATGTGAACCTTTCATTACTAAGCTGCCACTTTGCCTAAATACACATCTACAGTCTCTTCAGACTTCTAAGATATAAATACAATTTCAGAGTGAGAAGCTCATTGCTGGTGAAAATGTCTCAAATTTATAAAATCATCTCAGTATTTAGGTGGGTAATGCAAGGAATAGTTGCTCCTTTTTTGAAGTTTTGAAGATTACCAATAAATTCTAAGTTATTGCATATGCATTTCAAATAAGTTTATGAGAAATTCATTAAAAATCAGGAAAATGTCAACATAGAATTTTAATTATTGTTCTTACCACATACTTGAAATGTCACAAAATATCAGGATTATATGAGCCAAACAAATTGAAAGCATCTTTAGAGAATAGCCATTTCTAGCATGAAGTCATATGTCCTTATTCCCCTAATGACTAATTGTTCAATAAATGCTAATAGATAGTGATACAATAACATTTTACAAAGTTAATACTCTCAGGCTCTCTCCTCCAGGAGAATGTATGAAAAGTATACTTTAAATAAGCCTGTCTTTGCTTCAATTCATTAACTTACTGTTAAAATGATTTTTGCTATGAAAGTCATCTCACAGCCACATAAACCTTAGTTTCTTTATCTAGGGCTTTCTAACTAGTGATGAATGATGCACTCAAAATTATTTTGGGGATTCTTGGGGAGAATTTTCTAGTCTCAAGTTGGCATGTGTGGTCTCAGGGAGGTCAGTTCTTCAAGGTCCTTCCAACTAAAGAATCTGTCCCAGTTCTCTTTGACTATGTTATTATTTTATCTATGACTTTCATTAAAGGAAAAGTGTAGAGATGTTGGAAAACAAATAAAAATTAGACCATCATCTAAATAACACAATGATCTTATTTAATGTTTGACAAGTCCTTTCGTATCATTGGAACCTATAGAAATGGGACATAATGATTAGCCTAGCACACGCGAGGTACTGTGTTTAATTCCCAGCATAGTAATAGATATGGAACTTTTATTTTTTTTCTTAGATGCAGATACTTGCAAATACATGTTTTTTTTTTCTGAGAAAGACATAACGAAGAAACTCTAACAGTGGGGAGCATCAAGTCTGACAGTGAGCAAAGTAATAAAAACAAAATAGAGTAAGTGGTATAATTTCTAGAAAATATACTTATGTTAAAAACTTTTGTGTTAAATCCCATTTTAATAATTCATTTATTTCAATTCATTATTAATATAACAATGCTTTCTATTAAAATTTTGACTTAGAATTAATTGCTTTAGAAAGGTTCCTTGGAATATATAAAACACAATTGTAATGACATTTACATACAGATTTACATCATACTTTGAGTTTTTATTTCTGTAAAAATTTTCATTTTATATGATAGAAATAAAACAGATTTTTTAAAAGACCAGGGTAAATGGAATATAATAGTTTATGTGCTAATTATAAGGTTAGTGATGTAAGAAAGCCCAATAATAACACAATGCCTTAGTTCTTAAACAAGTAGAGAAAATGAACCTAATCAAGACTTATTTATATATAATAACATGCTGACTTATCTGAAAAAGACAAAAAGCAGCATTAACCGGACATTTTGGTTCATACCTGTATCCCAGCACAGGTAAGCAAAGGGATCAGGAGATCAAGGCTAGCCTGGGCTGCATAAGGAGAGCCTTATCTCAAAAACAAAAGAAAATCAGAACCAAACTATATCATGGGCACATAAAGATTGAATCCGTCTCTTTTGTGAGAGAAAGCTATTGTGCTGGGTGTGGAGGATTCAAAAACAATATTGATAATTTCCTTAACATTGTGAGCTTGCCACTGTTCTATTGCTGTGAAGAGACATCATGACCAAGATGATTCTTATAAAAGAAAGAATTTAATTGAGTACTTGCTTACAGTTCTAGAGTTTCCTGTCACCATTGTAGAGAACAGCTAGATGTGGTGCTGAAGCAGCTGAGATTTACATCCTGATCCTCAAATAGAGTGTGAGAGACTAGGGTTGGCATGGGCTTTAGGAAACTCAAAACCCACTCCCCGTAACACACCAACAAGGCAAGGCCACACCCCCTAATTCTTCTAATCCTATCAAAGAGTTCCACTTTTTGATGGATAAGTATATAAGTCTATGGAGGCTATTTTTATTCATACTGCCAAAGGGCTATTCCACAACTTCAGAATTTACTGAAAAACAATAAATTTAAAAGCTACATTGGTTCCACTGGTTGCAATTATTCTGATTTTCTTTGATAACTAGACAATGCAAACACATGTTCTTTGACATCAATCTTAGCCACTAATGTTAACTCACCAAAAAATATGCAACAGCAACACAGTAAATCTATCTACTATCCGTGGAGACTACTGAATGGTTGTGAAAGTGTTAAGGAAACTGCAAGAAAGTCCAAGAATTTACGAAGAAGCCTAACTTTGAAGGCACAGACAAGGAGCAGTTACAAAACAAGGAAAAAATACTGTGGACTATTAGATAAGATGCTAGTGAATCTACTTGGAGGCATGGGTCTAAGAGTCAAATCACAAGTGTGAATTGTGATGAGCTGCAAGATTTAGTGGAGCTGTCTAGGGAGACGTGGAATCACAGATGCTGTAAAGTTCCAGAGAGAGACTGGGAAGATAGAAAAACGGGTAGACCACATCAACAGTGGGCAAAAGAGCAATTGTCACTTTTTCATCCCCAGATCATCATTAGGATTCTAACATGAGGTTTAAGTAAAAATGGAAGGAAAGAAGTATTATGTACATGGCTCAGAAGTCTCAGATGAGGCATAGTCCAGCTCATCATAAGCAATTTTTCAAGTCTCTAGTCTTTCATTCAAGGTTCTTTGACAAATTGTAAGCTGTTTTCTTGTTGGCTGATCCTAAGACTCCAAATGTTTCCTTTTACCAGCATGAGATTCCTGGGAACAATCCAATATCTGGGTGGGTTTGCTGTTTTAGTAGCCTGACAGCTTAGTTTCATTCTTTCCAAAATGGTTACAAACTAACACTATGGGAGTCATACACTTTTTCATTCAAATATGTTCACTAAGTTTTTGGGCCTGGTTTTCCTGGTAGGATTTTAACCCACCCATGTGTTTACATATGGTCACAATTTACTTTGATAAATTTACAAAGTAGCATCTTCTTGTGTTTTTAGGAATGTGTTAGTTTTCAGTCTATGTCTCCTGGATGATACCAGACAGATGGTGCTGCTTACATTCATTAAAAGTTGTAGAGTATTTTGCCTCTGTGTTTGAACTCAAAATGGAGTCAAATGCTGCTTGTGAAATAGAATCTTTCATGACAAGATAGTAACAGAAAGCTACTGTTAGATGCAATACAGAGTGACTTAGAATAGGGCATAGCCACATCTCATCATTTGACAGAG